>RJWJ010004710.1:59341-73786 GCA_004363605.1 Indri indri | reverse complement strand
GAACACAACCCACAGGCTTACGCGCCCCCACCCACTCCTGTCACAACAAGACGAGGCGTGTCTGAGACGTGATGAAGAGAAGCCAACACCCGCAGGCCCTCTCTGCACCCCCCGAGTGTCAGTCCTCAGCCCCCACCCCAGGACTCTGCCCTCCTGCCTCCTCCCAGAGTGTCCCCTTGCTGCAGTGATGACACACCCACACCTCCGCACCGCTGGTGGTGGGCCCCGGCTCTCACACCCCCTCCCTGTGGGGGCTGCGCTGCCCAGACAGGAGGGGTCGATTTTGCTCTGCGCAGCCCTGGGACCCCTCCTGCTTCTTGAGCCAGTCCTGACACGCAGGGTGAGTACTACCCTCCTCCGCATGGGGCTGGGTCCCCCTCAGACAAGAGGGTGGGTTTCCTTGGGGTGTCCCGGTGGAGGTTCCCAGTTCTTCCCAGCAGTGGACACCCCGTGGCATTTGATTTGGGGGAGGAGCAGATGGCAGTCTGAGCAGCCCCTTGGAGGACCGCCTCTCCTGCTGGAGTCACTCAAGAGAGGCGGACGGGTGCAGAGGGAGAGGAAGGGAAGTCAGCAGCACAGGGACCTGCGGGGGAAAGATCCAGACATGGACGGGGCAGGGGATGAGGAGGCCTGGAGGGGACAGACAACAGGCACAGAGGGAGCCTGGGACCCGGACCCTCAGGAAGGGGGTCCTGGAGGGAGGGACGCAGCCAGTGGCCACTCTGGCCCCACCCCCTGACAATGCCTGGCCCGGCCGCATCTGGCCCCCAACAGCCCAGCCCAGAACAGACTTGCTGCTCCCGCCCACACCTGCCTTGTCTTGGGATCCTCCATCTCCCGAATCCAGTCTGGGCTGGCTCAGCCCTACAGGGGCCACTGTGAGGGACCCTCTTGTGGGGCCCTGGGCTTGGGGCCTCTGAGAACTGAGGGAGGAGGGGGGCAGAGGAGGGAGAGCTGCCTGGGGGTCAGATACACCCTGCTCCCCATCAGAGGTCAGGCTGTGAGCTGAGGAGGCAGGGGGAGCAGCAGAGAGCCCCCACCCCGGGCAGATCAGAGCCCCCACCTAGGCAGACGCAGGGACAAAGGGCCCTTGGCCCTGGGGCCAGACCGGCCTGTCTCTGTCAGACCCCACTGGGGGCAGGCGTCCCAGGGAGGGAGACCCCAAGGCTCCAGGGGTTCTTGCCCCAGCTCTGCAGGGGCCTGGTCTGGGCTGCCCTGGAGCCTAGGTTTAAAAAGGAAAGTGCCTGTCAAGGGGGTCCTGGCCTGCGGGGCCCTGCATGCCTGGAGTGGCCCCCGCAGCCAAGCGGAGGGGTTCTGACTGCTCAGACTGGGTGAGTCGGCTCTGCAGGCCCGGGAGAAATCTGAGCAGACCAGATCCCAGCACCTTCCTCAAGCCTCTGCTCCCAAATTCCTGGACACTTTCTGCAGGGCGGTACTGAGGGCAGCCACTCACGCCTGACTTCCTAGGGTAATTTGCTGACCCCAGGACCCCTAGGGGCCACTGGGGGCCAGCCTCTGTCCTCCCACCCTCTGGGACCGCAGGCTGGGCCTGGAGGCGATGGGAAACTGTTGCCCCAAAGCCAAGACTCAGCTCCCTGGAGAGGAGAGGCTTTAGCCGGGGCAGGGGCTGGGAGGCTGCTGGGGGCGGGAGGGGCACCGGCCAAGGCTCTGCTTCCTCAGCCATGGTGGGTGGCCAGGGAGCTGCCTAGAACGTGGAGGACTGGCAGGGGTGCCTGGCACCGGTGGGGGACACTCCTCAGACTGAAAAATTGGTCCCTGGGGAACAAAAGGCCTGTTCCCGCCATGGGCCAGGCGTCCAGCCATGCCCCTCACTCCACACCCTGCCCTGGGCAGCCCCCGAGAGAAGCTGAACCGGCCTCCAGCCCTCCTGGCCTGGGCCAGGTGTGGTGCCTACCTGGCCTCCCTCGGTGACTGCTGTGCTCTAGGGTCTGCAGCTCTGGGGCTGCAGCCCAGCAGCTCTGGCAGGGGTCCCCTGACAAGGAGAGTTCCACCTCCTGGACTGTCCTAGTCGGTCAGTTCCTTCCCACTAGAGCCAGAGAGGAGGGAGGGGAGAAGAGGGAAAGGGGCCGTGGCCTCATTTCCATGCCGAGGGCCCCAGGCCTGCTCGGCCCCTGCCCCATTGTGCACCAGGACAGGCTCACAATTGTTGCCTTTGTGGTGGCTGCGCTCCCACCCTCAGTGTGAAGGCTGGCGGGGGTCCCCTCACCCACTACAAAGGGTGAGGAGGAGCCAGACCCAGAGGGGAGGACCTCCAGGCAGGGGCCATGGGAGGACTGGCCCCATCCAGACCCAAGACCGAGGGACAGGTGGGGAAGGGGGACCTCCAGGTGGAGACCCCAGCCTCCGAGCTCATGGGTGGGGGCAGTGGCCATGTTTGCACCCCCTGGTCATAGGGTGGGTGAGCAGCTGGGCAGAGTGTCCCTGGAGCTCCTGGGGGTGGAAGAGGGCCCCATTCTGGGTGGGATGGGCCTGCAGGGGGTCCTCCCCTCTGGCATCAGGCATCTGCCCCACCCCAGAGCTTCTGTCTTCTGAGGGACAGGCCACCCACAGGGGAGACGTTTGGGGTCACTGATGCTGGCTGGGAGGGGGACCCGGGCCCTTCTGCAGAGCCAGACTGAGGTCTGTGCCATCCCTGGGTGAGGCACTACATGCGGGCCCCTGAGCTCCCTGGACCCTTCAAGCGGGAACCAGGAAGCCTGGACCCTTTGGAGGCCACCAAGGCCCAGGAGCAGGGGCGGGCCCTGTAATCTGGGCCTCCCTGGCCACAGCAGTCCTGGGGGCCCCTGCATCTGTCCTCCAAAACCGTCCGCACCCCTGCATGCTGCAGGGGCCCGGGAAGCTCAAAACCCTGGCCCCATTTCTGCCGCTTGGCCTCCCCAGGAGGGTGGGCTCGAGGGACAGGAGCCAGCGGTTCCCAGATGTGGGCCGCGGCCCCTCCCCGTTCTGGAGGAATGACAGGCGTCCCACGGAGGAGGGGGCGGGGTGGTGCGACGAGGAAAAGGATCGGAAAGGGAGGGGCTCTGCACGGGTTTCTGTTGATTTGTTTAATCCCACACTATTCGGAGGCCTTCACGGATGGCAGCCCGAAGGGAAGGGGGAGGGGGTCTCGCCGCGCCCCCCTCCTCCCCGCCCCGCCGGAGCCACCTGACCTGTCTGGAAGTTGCGGGCGCCGAGTGCCCGGCCTTTGTGCGCACCGAGGCAGCCGCCTGGACCCCGAAGCAAGAGCCGGGAGGGCCGCGCCGCCACCCTGGTCCTCGCGCCCCTTCCCCTCCCCCACCGTCCCTGGCAAATAAATAAACCCACAAGCACAAATTCTCGGTGTGCCCGGGAGAGGCGGGGGCGAAAGAGAAGAGAGAGGCGAGGCTGGGCCCCGGGGAGCGCACGGGTCTGGCCGAGCCGGCGGCGGTAAGTCGACTTTGACGAAACCTTCTGAGCCGTGGGAAGGGGCGCGACCCCCGCGTCCCTCCCCGCCGCCCTGGCCTGCCAAAGCCCGCGGCCTGCCGCAAGCGGGCGAGAGCGGGTTCTGCGCCCGGGGAGGGAGCGGGTCTGCGGGCGGCGCCCCTGCCTGGCACCGGGTGGGGGTCCTGTACTGCCAGGGGCCCGAGGAAGACTTGGGGTCTGTGATCCGAGGCGCCGCCGAGGCGGGTGCCCTGGAGTCCTCCCCTTGGAACGCAAACAGGCTTCGGGCTGGAAGCCGCCGGGTGCGGGACGGAAGGGGAGGGGCCGGAGACGGCCGGGGGAGAAGCGGGTGAGAAGTCGGATGCGAGACCCGGGTTCCGGGATCGGTTTCAACACCATGGACAGCGGACCCCGCGGCGGCGGAGCCGGCACCGCGCAGCGAACCCACCCCAGCCGCACCGGGTGAGGGTCGCGCCGGCCGCCTGAGGCCCAGGGCCACGGTCTCCAGCGGAGCTGAGGCAGCCGCAGCCCGGCGCCCCCGCCCCCACCGCGCCAGCGTCTGCCCGCGCGGGCTGCGGCTGCGGCCCCGCAAGCTGGGGCGGCTTCCAGAGCTTTGGGCTGGGAAGGAGCGAAGGTTCCGTTTCGGAGGTGCAGGAGCGGGGCTTGTGCATCCAGAGAGAGGGCGTCCCTGACACCTGCTAAGGGCCAGGCATTGCGGCTGCGGAGGGTCCGGCGAAGCCGCCCGAAGGAGGAAGGGACCGCGCGGAGGGGCTGGGGAGCAGAGCCAGCTAGACTCCCTACTCCCCTTCCTGGCCCGCACCCGTGGCTGGGCTCGGGCAGGGCGAAAAGGAGGAAGCGGACCTGCGCCCAGGGCAGGCCAGCCAGGCTCCGCTCCGAGGGCAGATGGCGCAGGGGCCAGGTTGGCTTCGGGAGGAAGGAGGGGACCGAGGCTGCTTGCTGCCCCTCCGCAGTCTGCACTGGGAACAAAGGCCTGCGGGGAGGGCAGGGTGGTCGGGCTGGGGGGAGCCCGCTGATCCCTGGCCCTGGAGGACCCCAGGGAGCAGGCACTGACTGTGGTCCGGGGAGGAGTGTGGCCTGTGCTTCCGTGGTGGCCACGGGAAAGAGCTGCCCGCCCGTCAGAAAACAGCGAGAAAGTGGACTAACCTTTGATTTGGGGTGACCGGGGAGATGACCTCTAACTCCCCCCTCCACACCAGAGCCCAGCAGAGCCCCCAGCGGGAGACGGGCGGAAACTTCCCGTCCTTGAGTGAGGAATTGAGCGCTGGAGGGGCCGCTAGGCGCCCACCGTGTGCGAGAGCTGAGGATGGGGATGGGCACAGGAGACGCCAACCCGCGGCTAGGGCCCCGGTGCTGATGCATGTCTCCGGGTGCCTTGGGCGGCGTGCAGGCGAGGTTTGCATGGTGCGGCCCGCGTGTGTCGGGGTGTGGCTGCTGGGTGTCAACGCGCAGCCAGAGGGCTGCGACCGGTGGGCTGCACACGTGGGTGCTGGAGGGCCCTGCGAGGGGTTCGAGTGTGAGAGAGAGGCGTGTCCATGGGCATACGTGTGGCCGCGTGCGCCGAGCACAGTCTAGGGCGCTTGAGGGACGCGTCCGTGTGAGCAGAGGAACGCGCGGGGCGGGACGCGGCGCGAGTGCGCGGGAGGCGCCGGGCGTGCAGTGCGTGTGTGCGCGTGTGCGCGGCGCGCGTGCCCCGCAGTTCTCAAGGACACCTCGGGGAGGCGGCGGCCGAGCCGGTGTCCGGGTGACGTCACCGCGCGCCCCAGTGATAATCGCCCGGTGCTGGAGCCGAGCGCGGATACGCGCAGAGGCAGCGGCGGCGGCGGCGGCGGCGGCGAGCGCAAGGACAGTGGCTTTGGGGACAGTCCCGGAGAACAGGAGCTGGGCTCCCGCAGCGCGGACCCTGCGGACTCTCGGCTCCCGGCCAGCCCGCGGTGCTCCGGGACTTGCCAGGCTCCTTTCGCCGGGTTCCCGCGCCCTCTTCCGCCCGGGGCAGCGGTGTGCGGAGCCCGCGGGAGCCGAAGAGCAGGCGGGAACGGGCGGCGCTGGGAGCGGAGGCGGCGACGGCGGAGGAGCAGCAGGCGGCGGCGGCGGCTCCCGCCCAGACGGGTAACTGCGCTCGGGGCCGGCCGGGGCGAGCCCGGAAAGCGGCCTGTGTGGGTCCCCCGCCTTTCTCTCCACGAACAGCTCGAGCGCCTTCTCGCTAGCCCGCGGCGCGCGGTGAGGGCGAGCTCGCTGGGTTGTAAAAAAAAGACTAGTTTTCATCTCTGAGAATCGAGATTCTTTATTTTAACTGCAATCGGTGCGCGCTCGAGGGTCGGAACGGGGAGGGGGGACAACGAGGGAAGGGCAGCTGCGAAGAAGCCCGTGCTGCCCAGTCGGAGCGGGCTCTGCACCCCTCGGAGCACCGCGGGAGGTGGCCAGGCGCGCACGCGCTGGCTCACCCCCACCCTGGCTCCTGCGCCTCCCTGGCCGCGATTTCGCTGGGCTCCAGCTCCAGGCACGCCCCGAGGGACTTACTTGGCGGCCCCCTCTCTGCTGCGGAAGAGGGAGAAGTGCGGGCTCCCCGGAGTCGGGGGCGGACTAGGCCCGCACAGTCGGGTTAGCGCAGGGCCCCCGCCCTGCCCGCCCGCGGCGAAGAGCAGGAGCATTCGCGCCCCTCGGGCAAGGACCCCAGGAGAGCCTGAGCGGTGGCCCGGACCTGGCCTGGCCTCTCGCCGCCCGCCGCAGCCCTGAGGGCCCCTCTGCGTGTTCACAGCGGACCTTGATTTAATGTCTATACAATTAAGGCACGCGGTGAATGCCAAGAGAGGCGCCTCCGCCGCTCCTTTCTCATGGAAATGGCCCGCGAGCCCGGCCGGCGCGGCGCCCCTCCCGCGGGAGGAAGGCGAGCCCGGCCCCCGGCGGCCATTCGCGCCACGGACAAATCCGGCGAACAATGCGCCCGCCCAGAGGGCGGCCCAGCTGCCTGGCCGGATCTGGCCGCGGGACACAAAGGGGCCCGCACGCCTCGGCGTCGCGGGGCGGGTGGGGAGACCGAAGGGAACCCTGCGGCCCTCGGGTTGCGGCCACGGACCCCGGCCACGTGTGTCCGCAGCGCGGAGCACCGAGGAGCCCGCAGAAGCGGCGGGGGCCGGGGCGGGAGACAAAGGGCGGGCCCGCGGGGGCGGCGGGCGGGGTGCACCGGGGGCGGCTCCGCGCGGGCCGGGGTCGCGGCGGTGGGGCCACCCGCGGGCGGGCCCGGGCGCTGTCCGCGGTGCTGGCGGCGGGGCGGCCCCGCGGGACGGCAGTGCCGCGGCGCGCGGGGCAGACCGTGTCCCGAATGCCACTCGCCCCCATCGTGGGCGCCCTGGACAGTTGCCACGGCAACGAGGGGGGGGGCAGGACCCGAGGTCACTGCAAAGTCTGTTCGTCCTCAGGCCGCTGGGCCGCTGAGCTCCCGAGCAGCCCCCGCACCTCGAGGGCCGGGCCGAATGTGGAGAGGGGTCCACCCGCGGGGGGCGGGTGGGTGCGCCGGACCGCAGCCCGCCCCCAGACCTCGCTCCGGGCTATGCGGGACACGAGGCACGTGAGCCCCGCAGCCGGGGGAGAATGACAAGCCCCTCCCCCCGCCATCTGCAGCCGCGCTGACACCCACTCAGGTTTGCAGCAGGGATTTGTTTCCGCGCTCGGAGCCAGCGCCACCCGCCGGGCGCCCGCCTCTGCGCCCCTCACCGCCGCCCTGCTGCCTCCGCCTGCCCAGGGTGAGGGTCAGCTGAGGAGGACCCCGCGCGTTTCCCTCGGGCAAGTCCCCGACTGGGCCTTGCAGCTTTACCGGGGTGAGGACAAGCCCCTCCGGCCAGGCTCCAAGCCTGGGCAGGGACCTTGGTCACTCCCAAGTTCTCCTGGCCCCCGGTCCTAGTCCGGAGCAGAAAAACAGGACAAAAGGGACCACTTGGGTTTTGGGCAGTGGCATTTCCATCCCCACCCCCACCACCCTCCGCACAGCTGCGGGCCAGCAAGGGATGCGGCAGAACCTTGGGTCCACCTGCTTCTCAGCTCAGCCCTCCAGCCCCTGCACCCTGAGACACGCTGCTGGCACAAGCAGAAGCCACTGGCTCCTCCATCTTCTCACCCCCACCCGCATCAGAGCCCCGCAAAGCCCAGGACAGAGTCTGCCAACCTCCTGCCCCTGGAGGAGGGGGAGATGGCCAGGCAGCCCAGCAAGCCCTGGCCTGACCCTAGCACTGACCTTGGGCTTAGCATCCCCCTTCTTCCTTCCTCCTGCAAGGGGGCAGGGACTGCAACCCCTACAGAACCTCTGGTGCTAGGGAAGCTGAGGGGCCCTGGGTTCATTCCAGGGCAGCACTGAAGGGTCTGGGGTGTGGCCCAAGCTCAGCCTGAACTTTGACTCAGGGCTGCTCAGAAGCATCTCTGACCTTGCAGCCTGGACCTTCCCTCAGAGGGAAGGTGGCCTCTGCTCCCCCATCCCCTGTGGCCAGGGGTGTTCATGCCTCACCCCCCTTGCTGGAGACTTGGCTCCTGATCAGAAGGGACCTTCTGTGCTGTTAGCCTGTGGGGACACTCGAGGGCTGGGGGATGGTGGGACCCACAGGCAAACTGCCCTTGGCATTGTCCCTAGGCCTGGCCAGGCCCTGGTGGGGTCTCCTGGGAAGACCTTCCTGTACCCTACAATGGTCCCAGTGGAGGCCTGTGCTCCTGGGGCTCCAGCTCAGGGGGGCACAGGGCGGCATCACCACCCCAGGCTGGGTGCTGGAGCTGCCCAGCAAGTGTGGGGGCGCTTGTGGGAACCTCACTGCTCAGGGAGCTGCAGAGCCCAAGTGTGCTGCCTCCATGAGCAGGCCGCGCGGCAGCTGGGCTGCTGCACCGGCTGCCGCAGTGCGGGGAGGCCCCACGTGCACAGGGCCCAGCACGACCTGTGGGCTGAGCTGCCGGCCTTGCTGAGAGGCCCTGGGCCAGGAGCCGCCACCACTGCACTCTGCACCCAACTTGGGTGGCCCTCCATGTCCAAGCTCAGACACCCTTCCGCCTGCTCACACACATGGTCACAGACGTGCTCACATATGCAGGCCCACACAGTCACATCCCACACACGGAGACCACCTGACTCCATCAGGCGGAGCTGGGCCGTACTTTCATGCTGGTGGATGTGCACAGTAAGTGGGGCCGGCCTGGGGCTCCCCAGTGAGGGAGCCAGAGGGAACCCTGGCCCAAGGGTCCAGCCCAGTTGTGAGGACATTCTTGCTCCCAATAAAACCTAACAAAGCTGCCAAGGCACTGCCACTAGGCCCACAGACCCCCAGATTCCCAGAGGAACCTTTCGTTCTCAACCCCACATGGCCAGTGAGGAGAGAAGAGCCGTAGGGACCAAGCCGCTGTGTCAGCCCCTGGCTCTGCCCTGACCTCACCTCCAGGCAGGACTTCCCTGCGTGGCCATATCCAGAAGGCCCTGACCTCTACCCCTAAGCACAGACCCCCTGGTGGCCTGTGCAGAGGTTGGGAGCTGGGCTCTCTGGCCTCTCTGCCTCCTGGCTGCACCCCTGAGCCTGGGCATTGGCAGTGGTTGACCCTAGAGAGCTTGGGCCCTCGTACCCAGCCTTCACCCCTGGTCTGGGGGTGTCAGGAGCTATCAGCAAGCTAGGTGGGGTACAGGGGATAATGTCTGGGAAGGAATTAAAAATAAAAAAATGAATATGGGCCCAGCACAGTGACTCATGCCTATAATCCTAGCACTTTGGGAAGCTGAGGTGGGAGGATCACTTGAGCCCAGGAGTTGGAGGCTGCTGTGAGCTATGATGACACCACTACACTCTAGCCTGGGTGACAGAGCAAGACTGTCTCAAAAAAAAAAAAAAAAAGTGTGATAAAGTGCTACTCCCTCCAACTTGCTAGAGGCTGAGAGAAATGGGGGAGGGCCCTCACCCCAAGTGGGGAGCGAGGAGTGGTGCGCCCCCGCTCGCATACTCACGCACACACGCACACCTGGCGCCTCAGTCCCTGTGGTCCCCAGGCTGCCACAAAGAAAGGGGCTGTGGGACCCAGAGGCAGGAACCCCCCAGTGCTGCTCAGCCCCAACCTCCAGCCAGACCCTGGCCTGGCCCGACAGGGCACTGGACACTGACCATTGGACGGAGGCCGGGGCTCCCCTCTGTGCAGCCACCACCAGCCTGCTCAGCATCAGGTTCTCTCTGGATGGGCTTCCTCCTCCCGTCAACGGGGAGAATGAATCGCCCAGGGCTGCCTGGGCAACTAGTGGGCCAGGGGCTGGGCCAAAGCGGGGAGGCGGAGAGAGGCCACCTGGGAAGGCTGAGCCCATGTTTCAGGGGAGCAGGGAGAGGACCCATCTACACAGCCAGGTGCCTCCCCTCCACCTGCATTCGCCCCGCTGTCCTGCCCTGCACAGACTCAGCCTCAGCCCAGATGTTACAACAGCCACAGAGATGGCCACACTCCTGCCCTTTGCGGCTCTGACCCTCCACCCCAGCGGGCTGGGTCAGACCCAGAAGGTAGCCCTCACCCCCCAGAAAGCGGGAGGATGGGGCGGGAACAGTCCGCGGTGCTGGCGAACGTGGAGCCAGAAATGGCTCAGGGGACCGCACACGAGCCACTTCCAGACACTCTGATGGGGTGGGGCAGCCGAGTGCTCCCCCAGGGCCATGGGCACTCAGCATTCCAGCCTGGTCCTGGGGCGGCTCTGCCATACATGCTCGGGCCACGAGCTCTGGATGCTGGGGAGGGCAGTGGGGCTATTCCGGGGTGTGACCACTGTGGACTCTCCTGAGAGCCCCAGCCGGGACAAAGACCCTTGCCTGACCCCAGGGAAATGCAGTCCTGTGAGCAGCGTCAGCCCCAGGTGAATGAATGACCAAGACCAGGCTCTGGCAGGCTCCCAGCCCACACTGCACACAGGGTCAGCGCTCCATGGTGGGCACATCTCTGCAGGGACAGGACGGGGATGTCCACAAAGCACACAGACCAAGTTCAAATAAAGTCTCAAAGTACTCCCAGGCAGCGCACAGCCATCTGTGCAGGGACACACGCAGAACTCCCCAGCACACGCTTGGGCATGCATGGCAAGGCCTCCTGCAGGTGCCTCTGATCACCACAAGAGGGCGCCATGGAGCTGCTGCAGAGTCCTGTACCCGGACTGGAGTGCGGGGGGGAGGCGGGTGGCCATGGCGGAAGCAGGCCCAGAGGGACCCCCAGTATTGCAGGGACAGCAAAGGCTGTCTGCGTGAGCAATGACAGCGGGCAGTCCCTGTACACCGGGAGACTGCCCCTTGCCCCTGCCCACCTCAGATCAGGGGAGGAGTGACACAGAGGGGCCCTTGCACACCTGGATGCTCTTCATTCATTCATTCATTCAGCAAATATTTCTGAGCCCCCTCCTAGGGTCCACGAGTGCAGAGAGGTCTGGGCAAGCCTTCAGGGGACAGGACCTCAATGGGCAGAGAGGGTAACCTGGACTCTTGGGCACCCCTGGACCCCAGCTAGAACCGCATCTGGAACAGAGCAGGAGCCTCCTAGTCACAGTAGGAGGAAGGCAGGTGCCCCTCAGCCAGTGTGTGCAAGGCCACGAGGACGTGGTCTCAGACTCCTGGAGTCAAGCCTTCACCCTCTGTGCTTCAGTTTACTCATCTGTGGCTGGAAGATGAGCTTAGACACGTTCACTCAGTGAATGAGAGCAGTTAGCATCAGCACCATCACCATCATCATCGTCACCAACCCCATCACCGTCCTCGTCACCACCATCAGCAGCAGGAGCACCATTGCCATCGACCCCACAGGGTGGGGCCGCGTAAACTGCCTCTGGCTGGTCCTGTTTCCAGCTCTTTGAAGCAGCAGGGGTGGGGTAGAATGAGGTAGATGCAGACCCCCCCGGGCCTGTGGCTACTCGAGGGTCACTCAGTAGACCCATGTACTCCCGGGAGGACGACTGCATGCAGAGGACACAGGAGGGGCAGGAATAGGTTGGGGCAAGAGCTTTAGAGATCCGCAAAGCACAGGGGGCTCAGTGGCAGATCAGCTGGGGAATGCGTAGGCCCCACGTGGGGCAGCTGTCTCCAGGGCAGAGGACCCTGCCATCACTGCCCAAGCAGCCCCGGACCCAGCTGACCTTTCCCCACAGTCCTCCAAACTGTCCAGGGAAGAGCTCGCTCTCGGCCCTCAGGTGGCATTTCCCAACCACCTGGCACGGAGCAGTGCAGAACTTCCTGGCTTAGAAGGCACAGTGGCCATCCCTTAGTGGGGCGGCCTCTTAGTGCCCAGCTGCCCAAAGTTTGCAGACATTGTCCCAAGAGCCCAAGGACTGAACAGAGCCCATAGAAAGGCCCATTTCCAGATAAATCCCACCTTTCATGTGCAGACCCCGGAGAACCACAGACACGACAAGGCACTGGGCCTTGCACCTGGAGAGGGGAGGCAGATCCTGCCCCAGAGGCTGCCGCCCATCCGGGACCATCAGCATCCTTACAACTGACAGTTTACCAAGGCCCAGCGTCTGCCCTGTGTGTGCGTGCACTTGTGCCCGTATGTGTGTACATGTGTGTGCATGCATGGTATGCATCGTGTGCCTGTGTGCCTATGATCATGCTTGTCTGTGCAAGCACATGTACATGTGTCTACGCGCATCTGTGTTTGTGCGTGTCGTGCATGTTGCGTGTGTGTGAGCATGCTTGTGTACATGCCATGTGCATGTGTGTGGGTGCATGCCTGTGTGTGCATGCGCGTGCGTGTGCTCATGCATGCATCTGTGCATTTGTGTGTTTTGGGGTGTGCAGAGGGCAGCTCCAGGGTAGGGAAGAACCACCCACCCCAGGACACTTGCCACCCCTCCTGGCCGGCAGCCTGCACCCGTGCCGGCTCCGCGTTCTGACTAGAAGCTCTTCTCACACCCCCACTCCCCTTCCCAGCTCGCCCTGCGCTTTCGGCCTGCTGTCGGCCTCCAGGCAGCTTCCCCGACCACACCAGAGCAGGCATCAAAGCCCTGGTGTTCCTGGGGCCTGAGTTCTCCTTACCCTCCTCTCCCTGAAGCTGTCCCACCCTGAGGTCCCTCAGCAGCCACCAGGGATGGAGACTGGCCAGGGGAGGCTGGACCAGGACTGGTCTCATTGTCCAGTGCTGCTGGTGGTCTACGTCCGTCTCCAAACTGACTCCCCCTCCAGGCCAGGCAGACCGCCCCCCAGCCCCATTCTGACATCCACATGGTGGCATCCGTCCCCAGCTAGTGGGCAGAGAAACCGTGGAGGGAGGCGAGACCAGGGCTGGCTCTGCTCTGCCCCTCCCAGGGACCCCAGGCTGCCGGGGGCAGGGGTGGGGAGGGGGAGGACACTGCCCAGCCTACCCACCGCAGAGGCTGGGTGTGGCTCAGCGTGGCCACCCAAACTTCAGCCACTCCCCACACTGCCCTGGGGCCAAGGCACCCTTGGGGGGCCATCCCAGGAAGGCCAGGTGGTACATTTTGTCTTCTGGGCAACACTCACATTTACTCCCACCCCAGTGTGCCTGCCCCTGGGCCCCCACCCACTGTGCAGCTGCAGCCTGTGTCGGAACCTCATGGCCAACCCAAGTGCCAGGAAGTCCCCTGGAAGGTGGAGGACGGACCAGAGTCTGCTTGGGGCAGGGCTGTGGCATGGGGAAGGACAAGCCTGGGGCGGCTCGGGTACTAGACAGAGATGGGCCCCATCCCGGGTCTCTCCGGGGCCAACCCGCAGACCTTCCCACCCACCCTCCAGCCCCCTCACATGCTGGGCTGACCGAGTCCCACTCAGACCACCACCCCAAGCCCTAGACTGCTCCTGACCTGCCCACACAGATGCCCAGCCTCCCCTGCCCCCAACCACCTGCTACACCCTAAGGCCCTTTCACCCCCTGTCCCGCCGGCGGGGGCGCTTTGCCGTCTCTGGGGTGCACCTGTCCGACAAGCCAGGCCGAGATCACCCAGTCACCCCTCCCCCACCTGTCGGGCACCCAGCGACTGCTTGCCGGGGAGACCACAGACTCTGGCCACACCCCGGCCTGGCCCCTCAGGCCCCCTCGCCTCCGCAGGGCAGGCCTCCTGGACGCGTGCCCATCCACACCAGCCTCTTCCTTCCTCCTCTGAGTCCTGCAGCAGCCCCTGCTCGGCCTCAGATCCTGTTCTGTCATCCTGGGCGAGCCACGTCCTTTAAGAGCAGGGACTGCCACCCAGCCCTGTCTCCCTTGAAAGCAGCCAAGTGGTGACCAGAGCCCCAGAGGGTCAACTGAGTTCTAGGTTCCATGTAATCTGGCTGGGGGACAGTGGGAAGACCTGCAGGACCTGGAGGGGGCACTCGCGGTGGTGGCTGGGCACGGTGGTGGCTGCACCCGAGCAGCGGGGGGCCTGCACTCTGGGCCTTTCCTGGGGCTGGAAAGAAACCCAGACACCAGCCCTGAGAACAGGCAGGGCACCAGCCACTGCAGGACGGCGCAGCGCAGGCATGGGGCACAGGGACTGTCCTCCCGGGGCCTGGGGGAACCTGCATCTGCAGCAGGTGGCAGGTGTGCAGAAGCTGCCACACACACTGGGGTGAGGGCACAGACAACACTGTCACTCAGCTGGGGCCTCCCGCCCAGCTGGCCGGTCTCCAAGTAAGGAGGCCACCCTAGGTTCGCGCTCCAGTGGGAAGGACCTCTTGGTGGCCGCCCAGGGAAGCAGAAGGGCCCGGCTCTTGGAGACGGCACCCAGGGCCTCGAGCGTCCTGGGACACCGACCCCGACCTGCAGGCGCCCCTTCCTCTTTGCACCTCCAAGGACTAAAGCAGAGACTCTGCTGGACGGGGCTTCCCCAGCCACAGAGAGGAGCTCAGCCTGTGACAGCAACCGCCAGCCAGGCCAGATAGCCCCTCAAGGCTGGTCCCCAGGGCACAGATCCCAAGGCTGCCCGGCCACACCCACGGCCCCGTACCCGCTGCACCCACAGCAGTCCCCTGGCCCCCACGCACCCCTCAGCACTGCCCTGCCCCCCACCTCTTGCACAGCCCCGCCCCA
>RJWJ010004710.1:0-59241 GCA_004363605.1 Indri indri | reverse complement strand
CCACTCGCCCCAGGCGTGCACCCAAGTGCACCACAGCCTGCGGATTAACCATGCTGGACCTGACGTGCTCTAGGCCAGCCCGTCTTCTCTGTGGACACCCCCATGTTGGGAATGCTCCCCACAGTGATGACAAGGGCCCCCTGCCGGTGTGGCCCCTCCTCAGATCCTGCCACGCCCCGTGACCCCCAGTATCCCCCTCTTTATCCTGCAACTTGCGTGTTGCGGGTCCTTAGTTGTCAAATCAGGACAACCTGAGGTGGGGGTGATAAGAGGATGGCCGGGCCAGGGACCATCCCCCAGGGCACCCCCCGCCCCGCCAGGCCGCGGAGGGCAGTGGGAGCAGCGGCAGGGGCCAGGGGAGTTTGCAGAAGCCGGATGTGCAGGGCTGGGCTCGGGACCTGGCCCCCGGCCTCACGCCTTGCACAGGGCCAGGGGCTGGGCCAGGCAGCACCACCGCCGGCACTACGCCCTGCACGCTGGGGACCCACTGGGGACCCTGCACGCTGGGGACCCAGCAAATCTGAACTCAAGGCCTGGGCCTGGCAGGACCCTGCTCTGAGAGGCAGCTCCCCCCACAGAAAGTCCCCACTCTCCGACCCGGTAACAGGGCTAAGGGGACATCCTCCTGGCCTCACGAGAGGTGGCCAAAGCCCAAAGCCTCCTAAGGGGCCTCATCGCCTCTGCGCCCCCGGCCCCGTGGTCTGGTCAGAAACGGTGCCCTGGCCCACAGCAGCCCAGCACTGCCTGGCAGCCGAGCCCCGGAGGAGATCCTTCACGGCAACCGCCAGCCACGCTGCCATGGCCAGCGGTGCCAGAGCCCACCAGCACCCTGGGAAGCAGCACTCAGTTCTGCATCAGTAATTGCCGCGCCTCGCCTCCTCCCAGGAAGTCACAGAGCATCAGCTGCGCTGTCATCTTCAGAGGCATGGTGTCCCCATGGAGGGGTGTGGCTTCGAATAGGCAAAGCCCTGATCTTATAATGCTGGCCCTCCCCAAGGCCTAGGCTGGAGGGGACAGGGAGTGACTGAGACACAGAGGTGCCTGGGCTCCATCCGCATGTTGGCAACAGTCGGTCACTCTGATTAGGTGCCCTGGACTCTGGGAAGAGTGTCTGACCACAAAGTCTGACCACAAAGACCCCGGCCAGCCTGTGTGGACTTCCCAGAGAGGAAGGGGCCTTGCTGCAGACGTCGTCTGGGATGACTCCTGACCCATGACACCATGGGGAGGCCAGCGGGCCGGGGGGCCCCTCTCCACTGGCCACAGACCAGAGCCACGGCCCAGGGTCCACTCAACCTGCAACTCCAACAGTCTGGCTGTGTCTCAGCACGACCTGTGAGTGACGGAGGCAGAGAACAACCCTGACTGTGCCCTGGCCGACGCCCACCCTGAGTGGGAAATCACATACACGTGCCCGCACATGACCACCAGGAGAGGGACAGGGACCCACACACTGTGGGAACACACAACTACACACCAGGGAGGGACAGAGACCCCCACATCACGAGATCACATAACTACACACCAGGGGAGGCACAGAGATCCCCACATCATGGGATCACACAACTACACACCGGGGGAGGGACAGAGACCCCCAAACCACAGGATCACACAACTACACGCCAGGGGAGGGACAGAGACCCCCACATCATGGGATCACACAACTACACACTGGGGGAGGGACAGAGACCCCCACACCACGGGATCACATACTACACACCAGGGGAGGCACAGATACCCCCACACCACGGGATCACACAACTGCTCACAGGCAAGTGGGTCCTCTTGCTGGTGCTGTCTGTAGGAACGAGCATAGTTGTGGGAGACCCTTCCTCATGTTGTGTCAGCTCAGTAATGTATGCACCGTGTGTGGTCCGCAGACGAAAGTCATGCTGAACGCGCGGTGTCCAGTCGCTATTCTAGTGGCTTTTCCAACACGCTGGTTTCAATAACCATGGGTCGTGCCAACTTCAGAAGCAACTCGGTCATGAGCAAACCAGGAGCAGCAGGCGCGTGGCCTCTTGGAGTGAGGACAGTGCGTTTGCCTCGTGCCGCGTAAGGGGGAGGGTCTCTGCCGTGCCCAGATCGCCCCCCACAGCTCACTGAGGGTTACCGGACGACGTCTGATTACCCGAGTCACAGCAGCACAACAGCTCTGGCCTGGGAGCAGCAGGGCCCGACTCCCTTCTCACGGCGTGGCTCATGGCTGGCCTCTGGCCTGAGTCAGTCTGTCCTTTCAGGGCAAAGAGTTAGTCAACCCTGGAGGGCTCAGGGCCACCAAGCAGCACTGCAGGCCTCGCGTTTCCTCCACGCCACCCCCAGTCGGCCAGCTCGGCACCCCGCACAGGAGTAACCCGCAGAGCCACCCGGCTGCCACCACACGGCCACGAGGATGCTCCGCTTGCACCTCAGCTACGGGGCCCTCCAAGGAAACTTCTAGAGCCAGAGGTACCTCACACGGCACATCTAGCTAAAGGCTTTTCCAGGTAGAATTCACCAAGAAACGTAGAAATCCTAACATGCTGTGCTTGGGGGAGGGGCAGAGAGAAAAAGCTATTTGGTTGGCTTTTCGGGGGCAAAGGTGGGAAACACTGAGAATCCACAGCCTGTCACGAAGCAAACATGACGCCCTCCAGTTGTCACCCCACAAACCTGCGACCCCAGGGGAGGGTCCTTCCTGCCTCCAGCTTCTGCGGCTCCAGGCGCCCCTAGGCTCGTGGAGGCCTCGATCCTGTTGTCACCTGCCCCTCTTTTGCATGTCTCTTACAGGGACATCCGGGGTGGCACCCAGGGCCCACCTCTTCTCGTGTGCACAGGTTGAGAGCAGGCGTCCCCGAGTGCCAGGAGCAAGAGTGAGGGGGCCCCACACCGACCCGGACCTGACGTCTGCTCCCCAGGGTTTCTCGCATGGGCAGAGGGGCAGCCACCGACTCCTCCTGCATTTGTAGGATGCCTTCAGGGCTGGTGACGCTCAGACTGCACTGTTCACTCTTGACACACAGGCCAGTCGGTGACCGTTGGCCCGAGTCCTCATGGCCAGTTCCGGCACTGCGGCGACCAGCTGACACTACCCACTCCTTCCATGCACCTCCCTGGTGCTGACGCGCACAAACGGCGAAGCACCCTGTTGTAACACACGCTATCTCCCAGCCCACCTCTTGGATGGCCGCGCTAAAAGCCAGGAATTAAACTTTAAAGGAGCCCAATGACAGCGTACGTGTAAGAAAATGGCACAAACACGAAGGAATTAACCACTCGAGGTTTGAAACACACTTTCTAAAACAAAATCACAGAAGCAACTTGGAGATGCAGGTGGTGAGAATGTCTCACCTGACCGACCTGCAGGGTAGGCTCGTTTCCTGTTCTCGTTGTTTCCTTGCACCAAGTACCAGCCTCTGGCAGAGGCAGTGACTGGCTGGGAAAGGGTGTAAGAGAATCCTCAGGGACCACGTGACGCCGGTACCTCCCACCTGTATCTCACACTAGTCAGAACTCTGCAGATGTGCACCCAAGGTTCGTGCATTTCACTGTTTGTAAATCTTACCTCAAAAGGAAAACAAACTGAACGAACACCAAACTCTCGCTGATGAACGTGAATTACTTGGAGTGCACTGGTGCCGGCCGTTTGAAATGGTGGGAAGCGAGAGGCACTGAGGGGTGGATGGCGGACGGAGGGAGGGTAGAAGCCGGTCCAGGAAGGAGGGGGTGAACGGGTCTCCACTCACCACACGTCTGCGCATTTACGCTGAGCCGTGAGCGCAGTTACATGCGGTTTAGTCTTTAACTCACTCCACCAGCAACAAGAGAGTGAGGACCCCAGGCCTCGAGAAACACACAGGCTTTTTTGATGGTGACTCCATTCATGGCTTTGCAGTCTAAAAAACCCAAAAAACATTACCCATCAAGCAGGGGTGAAGAATGCAGCGACGCCAGGTTTGCTAAATAGGTGTTTATTAAGGCTCGTATTCTCCTAGAGGAAAGTCGCCCGATGTCGTCCTCGACTCCATACAGGCAGTGACAGTCAGAGGAAGCGATAGGCCCTAAACACAAGTCTAAATGATGCAGCTTCGACTTTAACTGGAGGGTCTTTTGCAGCACGTGGTTCGGGAGGCGCCTGCTCTCCAGGACGGCAGAGCTGCTCTGCGACGGGCGCGTGCGGGTGGGCGCTGCAGCGTCGGGCACGAGCACCATGTTCATGCTTCAACTCAAACTCCAGGTAGCGGTTCCGTCAACGGTCCCTATTCCACAAAACACTGACAGCAAATTCACTTTCTAAAAGGTTTTTGTTTGTTTTTACCAGTTCAACAGGAAAAGAAACGAGACACACGTGGTGAAATTTACAGTCGGCGGCACCTCCGTCACGCTCTGACCCGCCAGACCCTGCACGTAAAGCGCAGCGTTCCGGTGTGAAAACGGCACTGGGGTTCTCTCCTCAGGCGAAGGACGGGAAATTAAAACGGCCTGCAAACAACGAGGAACCCTGAACACTGAACCAGACCTCACACTCCTCCCGACCCCGCATGGCGGACCCCACCAGCATCGGGCGGGCTCGGGCGCAGGGCAGCGTGGGACGCAGCAGCAGCAGGGTGTGGGCCACGGGTTTTCCACAGAGACAAAACGTGCCCACCAGACTCGAAAAATTAAAGTTTACCTTTCCGTCTAGTAGAAAAATCAAATGGGCAGATTAGCATTTCGGACGTAACAGATGATAAAAATGGCAAACCAGCTGGACGAGGTGGTCACCAACTTTTTCATTTCAGTACTTTAAGAGATTTTAACAGATACTCTAAGAGACAAAACAACTCATGGTTTCCTATGTTTGTATGAGCAAGAAAGGGTGAGAAGTACAGGGCTCATGGAGAGAGTTAATGACTGTGGACGTAAGAAGATAACTTCTGCCAAAATATAAAAAATCTTCAGGATATATTAGGTTTTTGTTTTGCTTTGTTTTTAAGGATATTTATATTTCCCCTTAGGTCAGTCTGACTGATAAACTGACAACAAAAAAATACTCCTTTATTAGTGAGTTCTACAATATCATAACACATAGAAAAAATACAAATGAACACAGATCCATCTGGGCAAAAATAAACTACGAAGAAGGTAAAAGATGCAACACTCAACCCCCGCACAGAACACGCTGGAGCTGACCAAGCACACGTTTTTAAAACTGGTTTTTCAAAGTCCAATGTTAGAACACGTAAGAAACCGTCTTGTCCTTATTGTTTGTTTCGATTCTGCCGTTCCTGTAAGAGAGAGGGAAAGAGTTTAACAGACGGTCACCAGACAAACCCCTCCCAGGAGCGCGTCCAAGGTGCCCGCAGCCGCAGTGCTCCCTGCTCAGCCACCCAGACCACACAGCGCACAGACGGGGCCGTGTGGGCCACACACACGCGAGCCATGGCATTCGGCCCCAACCCCGCGCCAGAGCCCTCACAACAAGCAGAAAAGCATCGACGGCTGCAGTCGCCTGGGTCACCCGTGTGCTGCAGACCTCACTCCCTGTCCCTGGCTTGCCCTCCCGTGCCACCATCACTCTGCATGAGAAACACTAGACGTGAAACTGTCTGCATGCACTGGGCACTCAAGTGTGCTGCGTACACGGGAGCTGCTCGTCTGTATTTTACCTCACTTAAACCTGTCAGTGGCCTGGAGGACACTGAAGTCCTGCCCACAGGCTAGAGAGCGAGCTCTGTGTCACCGGGACCAGCTCAGGCCCTCCCAGTGCCCTCGTCTGCTCTGACACCAGAGAACCAGGCCCCGCAGACGGACTTGTGCGAGGCCAGGCGCCCCGGCCATGTTTATCTTCCACTTCCATGAAGAGAACGACCTTTTCCAGAGCGTGTGTGACACACAAGTTTGGGACTTACGGCTGAACCTTCTCCAGTGTCCCCCTGCCTGGCTTCTCATCAGTAGGGTTTAGAGGCCACTGCAGTCTGTCCTCACAGCACAGCAAGGGAACGTGGAGACGTTCCATCAAAGAGCACACGCCGCACCGCTTGGTAAGGATGCGTCCCTGGCACACCCATCCTTATCCAGCCCTTTTTCTGGAGAGACTCGAATTAGTGAGAAAGCTGCAGGGCGGATGGAGACCCGGCATCTAACGAACCCTCCTCTTTGCTAGAACGGACGAGTGCCTTCGGCTTAGTCCGCACCTTCCGCAGCGCTGCGCGTGGAACGCCCCCCGGGACCCAGGGTGGGCTTCTCAACAGTGGCTGCCCCGCCGTCCTGAGAAGGCTCCAGGGTATTTGGATTAAAGCACTGAGCAGACAACCACGGCTCTAAAAATCAACCTTTCCTCCCTACCCTGAAATGTGAAAGGGGAAAAATTAAGAACTCAATGTTTTGCATTCCCTTAAAAATTCTCTTTTAAAAAATCTCATTAAAAAAGAGGTATTGCTGCTCCTAAAAAGATTCCAATCTCTCTTTTGAGTCAAATAGCTGCTGTTAAAGCCACTCAGGAGGGAAACTTCCCAGCGTCCTGTCTCCCTTCAACCCTTATAAGCTACAAAGTTCACCATGTGCTCTTCAAAAAAAAAAAAAAAAACCCTTCCTCATAAAAACCCTCAAAAAAAAAAAAAAAAACAGGTGGAGAGTTCAGCTCATACTTTAGAGCTGCGGTCCCCAACCCCTGGCCTCAGCCCAGTACCAGTCCGTGGCCTGTCAGGAAACGGGCGGAGTAACACCGCCTGAGCCCCACACCACCTCCCCAGCCCCAGTCCGTGGAAACGTTGTCTTCCATGAAACTGGTCCCTGGTGCCAAAAGGCCGGGGACCGCGGCTGTAGAGGAACGCTCACCAACAAAGACCCAGCTTCTTAGAATTCTCCCCACTTTACCCAGTTTCCAAAGTCAAACAATCACTCCGCTGGGTTGGGCCATGTTCACACAGGGATGACCTGGGGGTCGGGGCGCCTATGGCCAGGGCCAGAGCAGAGACGCACACTGTGTGCAACACCCACGGCTTCCACTGTCTTAAGCACCCTACGCAGTGACTGTTTAAGATTTTAAAAAAAACAAAAATGTATCAATCTAGAACTTGGTCCGACACTGCTGCCATAAAAGCTACTGCTCTCCTAAGAAATCAGTGTTTCCAAATTTACAGCTGGACGGCAATCCTAAAAAACGTTAACCATATTTTACTTCTGAACACTAGATTTTTTTAAATTATGAGCATTTGAAAGCTACGGGGTCTAACGGCACATGATACACCAAAGGTGGGTCTGTCGCAGAGGTCCTGAGAAGCTCCAGGAGCCACCGGGGCCTCCCCAGCAAGCTCTGCTTCAGGCCGCCCGCGCCGCTCTCTTCTCAGCACTCTTCACTCTTACAACTTCCCCAAACTCCTCACTGGAAATCCGGAGTCTCAACTCCACAACTCCTCAGACCCACTGCGGAACGCACCGACCGCCCCGCCAGAGAGGAGCGGAGACCAGAGCGCCCTGGGCGATCCCGGCACAGCCAGCCAGGCCATCCAGCTGGGAACTGCCCGGACCCACCTCGGCCTTTCTACACTACCCAGCGAGCAAGTCAGGGTTGTCCTTTGTCACTTTCACTAACACGAAGTAATAACACAACACTGACGCACGTGGGCCAAGAGCTTTTGGGGCCCTTCCCAGGATGCTTCACCCTGCAGCCCCGTCAGCTTCCCTGGGAGGGGTACAAGGAACACCCCAGACCCCAGGTGCAGCCACTTGCCAGGAACACTAACCCAAGACCTGACACAAAAACGCAAGTGTCCTAGGACTGAGCTTTAATGCAAGTTTTAGGACACTAGAATTTTAAAAGCACCAACCAGGTCAACTAGAATTTTCTCCCTGAGCTAATAACAAACCTTCAGGACCCAGTGCACTCAGGGAAACCCAAGTACTTCAGCATCTAAGGAGAAAAACTGCACGTCTGCATGTGCACACACAGACCCAGCCTGCTGCCGGTTTAAAGCCAGCAAAGAAACTGAAGTTTCATTAGCAATTATCTCTATTCTATCCCTACAAATTCAGCAATTCAGGATTTTATGTCTAGAAGATCTAAAATATAGAATTTCGGTAACTGGAAATAAATGACATCCTCTTTTCTTCACAAGAGTGAAAGAGGGACCAACACTTTCTCAACGTTTCTGCAAATCCTGAGTTGTTTAGGACACGCGTAATCTAAGACTGCCGGTAGTGCTACTGTACACCGACGTGTGTGCCCTTCTGCTCAAAACACTTCAGGACGTTTGATGTCACAGATGACTAACTCCTGTAGTACAGAGGACTGAAAAATGACTGAAAACCCACCTGTTACCAACTGACATTTTACGAAAGACAGGACAACTTAACACCAAAAAAGGAGGGACTCTCAGAAGACCCTCTCAAATAACGGGAGCTTTATGACGTACGTTAGTGTCCTTGTTTTCCCATTTCTGGTGCCAGTTTATGGCCACCTGAGCCCAACTTTTCTGAAGAGGAGATACCACGGTGTGTAAGGACAGCTCACACTGCAGTCCTGCTAAAGTACAGCAGGAAATCAGACCCTCGCCAAGAGGCCAAACCAAAGGTTTGCCGCTACTGGAGCTACTGGATCTAAATGTACGTACTCATTTAACATAAAATGTCTGGATTCCAAACTACCCATCCTCACCATTTTCTTTACTACATAGTTGGACTGCATTTACATCTCCAAAACCACAAGAAAAATAAATGGTCTCTAGATCAGAGACCAGAGCCTCCTGACCAAGAGGGGCAATGCCCTGTGAAGCGCCGGCCTCAGTGGGTGGGCCCCGCGCCCTATGGATGGGCTGTGGTGCCAATGCTCTCATTCCTTAGAAACTGGGATGTGGTCAAAAGTTATCTGGTGACTTTCACCCAAAAGTCACAAGTCACTCCCAGTGACCTCAATGGGGAAAGGCCCAGCAATGTGGCTGCCTGCCCTGCCCGAATCCTTCGGGCCACCTGTGTGCAGGACCCCGGCACCCAGACCCACCTTGCGCACCACCTCCTCCTCCTCCTGGCGCTTCTCGTAGTGAGAAAAGTCATCGAAGATGGAGGTTGTGTGCTTGTAGGAAGCGATGATCTTCAGCACTTGTTTGGCTTTGTCTAAGGGCACCTCCTGCGTGTCTCGGGAGTTTGTGACCGGTTTGTTGTCGTTGTTCTCCAGCCTGATGTGCCGGAGCTGGCTGTTGGGCACGTCCTTGACAAAAATCCACTTCACATCGAACTTCCCCTTCCACTTGTCCTGAGACCAGACCCCAGCACTGGTGCCGTAGTCCACGGGGGACTTCATCTCAGCCACCCCACAGAAATGCCCGCTCCCGTTGACACTGAAGAGCAAGTAGACGGGCCCCTTGCTGCCCATGGAGCGGAAGGCGCTGTCCAAGCGCTTGTTGCCATGTTCTGTGCTACACCAGATGGAATACTTGATGGAGCGGTGGATGTCATCCTCGGAGTAGCTCTTTATGATGAACACACGCCCGCTTTTCAGATTCCAATCAAACTCTTTAGGATTGTAGCTGTGGGCAGCTTTCAGTTTTTCAAGGACGGGGTGGGAGTCTACACTGGGGGCAGAGTTAGGCTGGGCATTTCCGGGAGAGTTACTATCACTGACGGCCCCTGCACTCTGCCCAAATGCTGCATTTCTGTTGCGAGGGGCAACCCAGCGGGTTTGTGGGGGCTGCTGAGGGCTCTGATACTGCGGCTGGGCCAAAGGGGGAGGCTGAGCTGGGAGCGGCTGAGCCACCTGCTGGGGCTGTGGGGCAGACTGTGGGGACGGTGCCTGCTGGGGGGCTGGGGCCTTGGGCACGGGCCCCTTGTTATCCCAGGTGCCAATGTCCATGTTATGCTTTATAGGTGGAGGGGGCAGCGCACTCCCCATCACAGGCCCACTCTTGGCTTTCATTTTGGGCTGCGGTTTTGCAGGCTTGCTGGCAATGGCAGCCCATGAGGTCGGCTTGGAAACCGGCATGCTCACATTTGTCCCACCACTGCCGGAAAGAACGCCGGTCAGTGCCACGCTGCTGACAACAGAGCCCACGGTCTTGACTGCAGAGGTGCTGACCTCCCCAATCTTCAGGCCAACCATGCCTTGCTCCAGACTGTTCATCCCGGGGGCCTTGCTGAGGGTGTCGCTGTGAAAGCCTGTCTGCCCGTCAACCACTGTGCCACCCAGGGAGCTCGGTGGGTAGGTGTAGCTGCTCCCGTACGCGGAGCTCTGCGTCTGCTGCCCCTGAGACCCACTTGTGCCCCATGCTGAGAATGCAGGGTTTTCAGGGAAAAAATTAAACCTGTGCTGATAGATGTTGTTCCCCAGACCCCCAGGCTGCCCAAAAACAGCATCGTGCATAAAATGATGGTCTCCATTACTGAGCTGTCCGTAGGTAGTGAGGTATGGAATCGGAGGATCCCCTGCGGTGGACCAGGGGGCCTCGTTGAGGGAGTAAGGAAATCCGATGGACGGTGGGTAGTAGCTGGACAGGTACGGGTCGCTCATCGATGGGTAGCTATTGCTCTGCAGAGACAAACAGGGACAAGTCAGACTGCGTTCACAGCACATGGAGACACCGAAATGCCAACCACCTCTCGCTTGGCACAGGCTGAGCACAATCAAGAGTTACACAGCACTGGACCATTCCTTCCAGAAGGAAAGCTAAGGTCACCAACACAAGGACAAAGTCAAGACCGAGAGAAATCAGTAATGAACACTGTCCAGGCCTTACTCTCAAAACACAAAGCATCATGTGAAGGATCTGAGCTCAAGTTACAGACTGAGCCGATCACAACCCTCCCTCTGCCTTTACCTTCGAAAGGTGAAGCACTTAAAGGGAGCCAGAGTCAGGAACGAAGCCCTGTTCTTCCTGCCGGCAGCAAGGCTTAGGGCGGATACTGACAGCACAGCAGAGCACAGACAGCTTTAGAAGGCAGCAAGATGTTCCCAGCAGCAAGCCAGGGTGCACAGGGCCGTGAGGCTACTCCGGCAAACTGATCTCGACTCCCTGATTGCACAAGACATGCCCAGCCCTGGGCCTTGGCACCCGCCTGGAACTCGTCCCCCACGCCCGGGCCACAGGGTAACCATCCTCAGGCCCGGTCCACACACCTTCCCTGCATCCAAGAGGGTGCTGCCCTCTCCCACTCCCACGGATTCCTGGACACAGCCTGGGCTCCTGGAGCGGGCCTGGCAGCACGGAGGCCCTGCTGCTCCAGCTCCTCCGCCAAGGGCAGGCACCCCAAGCGTGGGAGCTCTGCTCTACGGTAGCAGAGGAGCCTGCACTTTGGGCGCCAGCTCACCTGGGCTGCCTTTAGCGAGAACATGCCTCCGTACGAAGGCCAAACCTCAGAGAGGGGTTTTAAGGTGCCTGGACCACGCAGCAAGGCCTGGCACAGGATGTGAGTGCCTCGTCACAGGGGTCCCTGAAGGCATCTCCTGGGAGGGAGACTCACCCAAGGGTCTGGTCAGAATCGGCACCCATGCCTACACCACCACCCGAGGCAACTCAAGATGGCTTCCTGCCAAGCAGAAGAGCCGTGCGTGCGTGCATCTGCGTGAGGCAGAGGAGTGGCCAAGGCTCCTGCCAGGGGAATCCGTCTAAGTGTGCGGAAATGCCATTAAGAAAAACAGAGTGGGATTTTCTCATTTTTAAATAGTTCCCCTAATCCCTTTCCCCAAATCCCCTAAGTAACTAGAAAGTTCTAGATAAAAAGAGCTCTGCTAGAGACCTCCTCTTCCAACCTCACAGCTTCTTCCAGTAAGACCTGCTGCCCTCCCACGTTTACCCCTCGTGGGGGCTCGAAGACCACACTGCAGAGGACAACAGTGTCCTGGGTACTGACCGCCAGTCGGGGGCAGCAAGGCAGGTTTGGCATCCCAGACGGCGTGGCAGATCCGCTTCTCTGCCGACAGGAAGCAACTCTCCCCGTGAACACCGCTGGTCCTCAGAGCCCCCCACCCAACTCCAGCCGATGCCACAGACTGAGTGACCCAGCAGCCCGACCGCCGCTTCCTGCCTCCTGCCTCGCCCTCGAATTCCTGGGGCTCTGGGAACCAGGTTCCTTTCTAATTCCCGCTCCGCGGACTGCTGCACTTGCCAGCAGACAATTTCAGAATCACCTTTTACAACGCAGGAACAACTGCGTCCCTGTAACGAAATCTTTGAGATTCTCGGGGTCAGAGACAAATGGGAGCCACTGATGTGCTGTACGCAACAGTCTGGGCGCACCTTCGTGATGACAGGCGTCAAGGACCCTGGCCCCTCTGCTGCAACCGCTCGCGCAGACGGGCCTCCACAGCCCTGCCCTCGAAGCAGCCCCGTCCCGCAGCGCCAGGCGGGCAGGACAGCAGACGACAGGGAGGCGTGGGCACGACAGGCTCTGTGAGGCAGGGCCCGCAGCTACACACACGGACAATGGGACAACAGGACACAGGGAGGCCAGCCCTCCCCCTCCCACCCGCGGGACCCTCTCCGTAGCAGCGCTCTGGTCACATCAACACCCCCACACACGTGGAAAGGGCAGATGGAAGAAGAGACGACCTCATGGCTGAGGGCCACAAAACCAAGCAGAGCAACAGAGGTGAGGCCACAGAGACACCCAGGGCAACTTCTGACTGACTATAACCTCAACTAAGACAGGACATAACTTAGGACGTGGGAAAACAGACGTTACATTAAGCCTTTAACGTCCCTGAAAATCCATTTGAACGTTAAACAGACAAACCCAGCACACAGGTCACAAAGACGTGGCGCCGTGCAAACCCACCATGCTTCCCGCTCTGCCCGCTGCGCTTCCTGCTTCGCAGAGCTTCCCGCCAGAGCTGTTGCCAGAGCTGTCGCAGAGAGAGAGGAAGCAGCCCCTCAGGTCCCCTCTAAGCCCTTCCTCCCCAGTCACGTGGATTCAGCCAAAACCTGGCAAGTTGAGCCCCTCCCCAATCCTGGAATTCCTGCTCCTTTCTGGTTCTGACACAAAGATCTTAGCTATCTTTCCCCTGAGAAACCACCCCCGCCAAGGACAACAGACAGCACAAGTTCAAGTAAGAACGCACGCACGGGCAAACGTGTGCACGCGCACACACGGCAAGGCCGAGGCAGTGAGGCGTCCAGGGGAGAGAAGTGGCCAGGCAACCTGCGTGGCAGCAGCCTTGGGCAGACCCTACCCTCCTCTTCCTGAGCTGTCAAACGGGGTGGGCACTGGCAGACAAGCAGCGGTGGAGTCACAGCTCACTGAAATATGGTGAAAATATTTGGACCACAGATCTTTCTTAAACACTGAAGTTCACATAACAAAGGGGAAAAAAAAGATTCCCGATTCCAAATTCCCAGATAAAAAAGTTATAATTTACTACGAGTTCTCTGACAAAGGGCTGCAGGCAGTTGTCCCAACACTGAATCACAACCCTCCCTCCACCAGATCCCCATTCGCCACTGCCACTCGTGGAGCCCGAGCCACAGAAGAACCCCCCTCTAGGCCAGCTCTGCCGGCGGCCCCAGCCTCTCCCGATGCTTCCTGCACTCGCCAGGTGGCACAGCCCTGAGGCGCTATGGGCCCAATTTCAACTTTTACTTCAATCTTGTCGACAGCTCACTTTCTACTGCGCCTGCCGCATTTCCTTCAAAACTCTAAACATAAAGCAAGTTAATCTGTAAAGCTATTTGAAATAAGTCATTCTATACACAAGACACTGAGATTCTTTTTGTACAAGCCAAGCCTCAGGCTGCAGGCTGCCCTCCACGCCTTTCCCGGCCACACTCTGCAGCGTGTGGGGGATGACGGTTCCGGTCTAATCTTGCGGTGACTTACTCCAGACGTGTGCTGGGCACACACAGTTGACACAGTGAGCCTCCTTCAGAGCCTGCAGCCTCCCTCTGCCTCGTGCGCAGCCAGGGACAAGTGTGGCGCTCACAGTCGAGATGTGCTGCAACCTAAACGCTCCTCAGCCCCGCAGTTCCACGGGCAAAGCTACGGATGTGAAAGTTTATTTACCAGGGATACAGCTGCACACGCTAAAAAGTTATGAAAACAAATCCAAAGCTTGTTCCTAATACATTCATACCTCTTAGCAAGTGTATTTTGCTCCTGGTAAAAGCAGTGGCACAGAACGAACCCTTGTAAGGACAATGCGGGTAGAACCATTCCCGCTACTACGCAGCAGCCTCCTCAGAGGATTGCCGAATGCCTCCCCAGCCCCGACTGCTCAGTGCAGCCCCTCTGGCACAACTCGGGACTCACAAAACTAAAGCAAAACTAGAACCCGCTGACAAAGGAGAACACAACTTTGGATTCTTAAGGCTCTTCCTTGTGAACTTGAAACTGACGAACAGATACTCCACACAAAAAATTAAAGAAATTTTAAGCCAGGCATGGTGGCTCACACCTGCAATCTCAGCACTTTGGGAAGCCAAGGCAGGAGGATCACTTGAGGCTAGGAGTTCAAGACCAGCCTGGTCAACATAGCAAAATCCTATCTCTACAAAAACCTTAAAAAAATTAGCTGGGCATGGCTGTGCACTCCTATAATCCCAGCTAGCCAGGGGGCTGAGACAGGAAGATCACTTGAGCCCAGTGAGCTATGATCAGGTCACTGCACCCCAGCCTGGGCAACAAAACAAGACCCTGTCAATCAATCAATCAATCAACAAACGAGCCAACAGAAAATTTAAATAATCAGTGATTATCATCCCTAGGTCATTTGAAAACCCCAACAGTAAAGCAGTAACTCTCAAGGCCAGCAGCTTCTTGCAGAGAAAGCAGAGGTACAAATGTCACCCAAACCACACAAGGGAATGCTTGAGTGAGGACGTGCCACAGAGGCTCTCAAGTGACGCCATGCTGAAAATGAGTGTGTTGACAACCAACCAGTCAAGAGCTGCTTAAGCATGGGGACACTTTCTGAGAAATGTGTCGCCAGGCCATTTCATCGCCGTGTGAACACTGGCGTGTACGTATGCAGACCTGGATGGTAGAGCCTGCTGCACGCCTAGGCTGTGTGGTACAGCCTATTGCTCCTGGGCTACAAATCTGAATAGCATGCAACTACTGAATACTGTAGGCAACTGAAACACCGTGGTAAGTATTTACGTATCAAACCCTATCTAAACACAGAAAAATACAGTAATAACGATTCCCAACTGACTCATGGCTGAAACAGTGAAACAAGGAGAACTGAAGGCAAAGAGGCAAAATGACGTCACGGCCCTATATGAACAAATGAGTAACACAGAGACAAAAAGGTGCCGTCCGCTGAATGCTGCGGCGGGCGGGGGGCACACTCCCGTCAATTGGTGAGCCCCGTGCCACACACTGGCTCTGATGGCCTCTCTGGGCCTCAGGGCCCTCATCTATAAATAAAAGGACCAGGAAAATGAGGACTGGAGAGCTCTCCCACGCTGCATGCTTCCTACCATCCACTTCAGCTGGTATTTCTGGGAAACCTACTATCAATCAATCAATCAATCAATCGAGAGCAGGGATTTACTTACGTAATGTGCCAATTACTCATCTTGCTGAAAAACGCACATCTTTACAAACTAAAGGCCATTTTAAAGCTGTTCAATGGTCTTACCCCATGGTTTCCCCAAGAGTGAAACAAAAAATAAGACTACCTGCTGACATCAAAAACTAAGATATTCCACTTTAAAAGAAATCCTCCCAAATAACACAAAAGCTCCTACATTATAAAAATACATTTTCGGTGTACTAAAACCACTGCCCTCCCCCTTTCTTGGTTAAAATTAAGTACATAATACTACTGGAGCATTAAAATCATTTAAGAAAAGTATAAAATATTAAAAAATAATAGGTCCATTTAACTTCCTGCCATTACCAAGTCCGTTATGCAAGGCCTTGTCCTGCCCAGAGGACGGGCTGATTTTCAGAGAGTGACCAAGAGCCTGGGGAGTTGGGGGAGCTCCATGTGCACCGGGGTTTCTGGGTTCTAAGCTGCTGACCTACCAAGTGCAGTAGAAGGAAGGAAGGATGGAGAGAAGTTCTACGAGGTGCAGAAAACTTAGCAGACAAGCAAGGAAATGGCAGACTAGTTTTATTCTCCCACAAAGAACAGGTGAATATGCCTGGCACATTTCTAAAGTGGCAGATACCATGGTTAAACCTAAAGTCCAAATAGCCCAGTGGTTTTTAATCAGAGCAATTTGTCCCCCAAGAAACATCTGCCAAGACATCTTTGGTAGCCACAACTGGGCATGGGGGTGCGAAGGGTGAGTTGTTAATGACATCCAGTGGGTGGAGGTGAAGAAGGCTGCCAAACACCCTGCAATGCACAGGACAGCCCCAAAACAAAGAATGTTCTGGTCCAAAATGTGTCTAGTGCCAAATCAGAGAACCCCTGAACTGCCTAAGAAAACAGGGCTGTCAACTTACCAGACCCTGTACTGGTACTTTGTGGGCCAGCGCCTTATGTGCACCATCTGAGGTCATCCTCCCAACCATTCTAGAAAATTACTACTATCTGTGTTTCACAGAAAAGGAAACTGAGGCAAGAAAAGGCAAGCCACTTGACACAGGTCACACAGTCAGTCAGTGAGTGGTGGAGTTAACTCAAACCCATGGCATCCGGCTCCACAGTCCAGCTCTTAGCTGCTCTCCCAGACCAGAATTCCAATCACACAGAGCTAAAAATAACGCCCCATAAAGATTCAGACAAACACGCATACCTCCACTCTGTCAAAGGTACCACGTCACTGACCCGCAAAGACTGGAGCCAAACAGAAGTGTCTGCATCCCAGCCTGTGGGAGGTTACTTCCTCCCGAGAGAAAGCTGTCTTCATCACACTCATGTGAGAGTTTAACCAGAGGCAAGTTTTCAAAGCAAGTTCGTTAACTCTATCACTTCTAACACTTTACAGTCTACCTCTTTGTTGTTTAGGATGACTTAAAAATCAGAACATGACAGTAAAGGTGTGTTACAAAACAAATAAAACCAATTTAAAAATAAAATATGCTAACAAAATAAACTCACCTGGTTTGACTGTCCAGAAAGGTAGGGCTCAAAGTCATTATCATGGACTGTATCCTTCTGATGCAAAGAACCATTTTGCACTAGAACGAGAAGTTGCAAAATATTACCTTCAAATCTGAACGTTACTTTTAAGCATGGAAGTCAAAGTAAAGTCTACTTCTATCTGTTTCTAGTAAAAATTATACTTTTATTTTAAAATGGGCACAATCAGTATAGACCTGATGTTTACACACTAAATAGAATGCTGATGCAGAACTCTCAATAAACCAGGCTACATTTTTAATAGAGATTTAGTCACAATTTGGTGAGATACTGACAAAGTACAGGCCCAAACAATACAATGCAAGGAAGTCGTAACTGTGGTGAAACCCACACGGTCTGAGATCTACTCGCTGCAGATGGAGGGTGGAGCCTCCGAAAGCCCAAACACGGTGGAGAACCGAGGCCAGGGGACGGCTGGGAAGGGCTGAGGAGCGACTTCTGAGGCTCATCCCTTGCACCGTTACAGCGCCCGGCCAGAAAAAGAACGGTAAATAAAGCTCCGGGCCTTCTCCAATCTTAAAACACGATGCACCGTGCTTAGTTACACCCGAGGTAACAAACAGTCTTCCAAGTAAACCCGAAGTGTCACTTACAGGTTCTCCCGGGAGTGAGCTTTGGGGGTTTACCCCAAGCCGAAATACAAGAAATGACAGGCTCAGAAAACAGGACTGTAACCACCCGGCCGGGCGGCCTCTCCCCGAGAGCGGCCCTAGGGGCGGCAGGAGGCGGGTCGCGCAGCCCTGCGGCCCTGTCCACCGCGTCCACCGGGCCCGTCCCTGCCTCCTCCCCGCCCCATCGAGTCCACGCTCTTGGCCGGGGAGAAGGGCTGGCACCACCCCGAGCTCCCGTTCAGTTCCTTCTTCTTGAGGGCCCTGCTACGACCTGTCAAACCTCCCGGAAACGTCACACCTCCCGTCTCCAGTCCCGCAGCCGCGGAGCGGGCGAGGTTCCGCTCCAGACGCGGCCTTCCCCGCGCCCTCCCGCCAGCCCACCCGGGCCGCGGAGTGCGGGCCGCGCTCACCTTTGTTATCCTGTCCTTTTGTTCGCTGCACCGCCGCGGGCCGAGACGCGGGAGCCGCACGCACCGGGGGAGGAAAGACAAAGTTACCGACCAGAGCACCCGCGGCGGGCGGCGCGCTCACACGCGCCCCCGGCCCCGAGACCCCGCCCGGCCCGCGCCCGGCCCCGCTACCTGGGGGTCCACGCTGGTGGCCGACATGCTTCATGAACGGCGCGGCGCGGGGCCGGGGCGCCCGCCGGCTCGGGCCTCCCCGCGAGGCCGGGTCTGTCACCCCCGCTCGCGCGGCCCCGGGCCCCGCCGCCAAGTCCCGGGGCGCTGGCCAAGCAGGGCCTGCAGAGCGCGCGGGCCGCAGGCGGGCGGCAGCGGCGAGCCGGGACGCGGACGCGGACACACTGAGGAGGCACCGACTTCAATGGCGGCGGCGGCGGCGGCGGCGGCGGAGGGGAAGAGGCTGCGCGACGCCAGCGCGCGCGGGGCAGGTCGGGAACGCCGCCGGGTCGCCCCGCGCCGCGCCTGCGCGCTGCCCCCTGCGGGACGGATTTCGCGCCTGGGTCCCAGTCTCGCGCAGCCGGGCCTGGGCCGCATCAGGGGGAGGGGCGAGCCTGGGAAGTCACGTGGGGCGTGTCCGGCGGCGCCGCGGGTCCGGGCGGGAGGCGGCCAGGTACGCGGCCCGGTGCGCGCCTGTCCCCCGCCGCGCGAAGAGGGCCGGCTCGTGCCCGCAGCCCGGACGCAGGGTCCCCGCGTGGGGCCTCCCCACCGAGCCCCCCGCACTGCGGCTAAGGTTGGGTGTCAGGCGTCGAGCAGTTTTCCCCACGGCGGGCCCGGGTGGAGGCACTGAGCGGGGGGACGGCGGCAGCAGGGACCGCAGTGGGCCCAGGACACACTCCAAGCCTGGGCATCAGGTGGGCGGGCTCCACTGCAGGTGAGGGGAAGCGGCACCGGCAGCGCCTCAGCCTCGGGGAGGACCTGCTCCAGGCCGCTCCTTACGGGCTCCCAGGGCCCCACCTGCCTAAAGTGGGGAAAGCAGGTTGGGCGTTTCCTCTGGCTCAGGGCTAGGAGGGACTTCTGACGCCCCGACGACAAATCTGGGCCCACTGGGACTTTGATATGCTTGGGCCATGGGCAGCGCATGCCAAGAAGTCGTGTAGGTCCAAAAATAAACGGCGTGTGTCCACAGGGCAGCAGACACATGGGATCACAGTGGCCACCGAGTTCCTGAGGAGCAGGGCTCAGCACAGAACATGACGGGGCTCTCCGCACAAGGTTGCAGCCAGGAAGGTGCTGTCTGTCCCTGAACAAAGGCCAGAAGTCCCCTTGACCGGCTGAGAGCCCTGCCCCTGCCTCTGTGAGATGAGGCTGGGACACTCCGGCAGGGGCCATGTACCTGCCCCCCAAGGGCGGAGAAGGACTGGGCAGCTGTGCCTGCGGGCAAGGGGGTGTCTGGGAGGTCAGAGAGGACACTCAGCCCTCTCAGCCCCTGCCCCTTCTCCCCCCAGCTCATACCTCTCCGGCAGGATGGTGCCCACTGGGGTTTGGAGCTGCAGAGCCAGTTACGGGTCCTTTGACCCCCACCCCCAGCCTCCTTCCCTCCTCTGTCGTGTGGGGTAATGACTCCCCTCTGGAAGGACAGGCATGGGGACAACAGTGTGCACTCAGCACTGCACTCCAGGCTGGGTGCCATAAACGCTCCACCCACAAACGCCCCAGCAGTCACAGAGGCCACGTTGGTCCTGCCGGAAGTGGCCCCTCAAAGCTTAGGTGACTTCTGGGATGGCTGCACTCCGGGGTGCAGAGCCCTGGGTGTGGCTTAAAAAGATGGAAATTTGTTCTCTCCCAGTTCTGAGATCAGCATCACTGGGCTGGAATCCAGGTGTGGGGTCCTTCCAGGGCCCCTCGAGGAGAACCCTTCCTGCCTTCCTTGGCCTCCCATCCCCGCCTTCCTCTGGTCCCGCCTTTTCCTCTTTGCCTCTGTGTCTCTTCTGATAAGGACACCCGCCACTGGACTTAGGGCTCATCTGGACCAGGATAATCTCATCTTGATGTGATGATGCCTGCAAAGACCCTATTTCTGAATAAGGTCACATTCACAGGTACTGGGTGGATGTGAATTTGGGGGGGCCACTTTCCAGCCCACTACTGGGCTCACTGGTGGGGTCTCTACAGTGATGCCAGTAAGTAGATTTCGGAGGGGAAGAGTCCTGGGCTGAGTGGGTCCTACTCACAAATGTGAACAGTATGAGGCCTGAGGAGGTGCCGTCACACCACCGTGGCCCCCACAGGTGGGATCCAGTAGCCACTGCCTGGGCCCAGCCCAGGCTACTGCCCTGCCAGCCCTAAAATCCGGGTGGCTCCGTGCTCATCCTGACAGGCAGGGAGAGTGAGAGCTGCCCAGGGCAGGGGGCGGCGCGGTCCAGGTTGGCAGGGGACAGGAGGGCCCCAGGTGCAGCATTCATAGGAGAGGTTGAGAGCCCCAGGGGATGTCTTTACTTTGGCCAGGCCTGAGGACCCAGGAAGGGGTCCCAGGAGACCAGGGCCCAGCTGCCTGCAACCACGGGGCCACATCTGCACCCTCTCTGCCCAGCTGCTACAGGACAAGGAGGTCCGGGCCATGGGCCCCTGAATGACGCTGACCACCTAGCTCAGTGCTTCGGGACGGTGCTGGAACCGGCCCTGGGGTCTGTGCTGCCCTGCCTGCCTGGCCCCTGCACTGCTGCAGCCCGTAGGAGCCGCCGGGTGGGTGTGGGCATGGGGCCACAGGTCCCGCACTTCGGAGCCTTTCTGTAATTGAAGCGTCATTGTGGCAGGTGCGGTGCATTGCCACCTCAACACCAGATGGGCGTGTGGGGACCTTTGGTTGCCTGGACGCTGGACATTCGCGAGGGACTCTGCATTCAAAGTCCCAGCCCCACGTCCATGTCCCAGCCTGGGCTGGAGCTCCTGACCTGGGAAAGGGAGGTCACCCAGCACCCAGGTGTCAGGGCCAGCTGTTTCTCCCGCACAAGGAACAGGCAGCGACTCATGTTGTGGGCAGAAACAGGGGTCAGAGGGCTTGTGGCAACTTCCTCGGGTGGCCCAGGGGTCTCGAGACCACAGCTGTCTGCCATCTCCAAGCTGTGCCCTAACAACAGACAAGAGCCCCCCGATCTGGGCCGTCTGCCTTCAGACAGGCCACTGGTTCAGGGAACCCGTTGCATGCCCAAGCGCCCCCTGCCTGCTGCACCCCGTCCTCATGGCACCCCCTCCCGGCTGTGCCCCCAGTGCACCCCCTCCCTGCCGCACCCCCAGGTGGTGTGGGATTTTCTAAATGTTACCAGCATTAAAAAGGTTTGATTTTTAAATTTATTTCAAAGTTATGCAGGCCTATGATGAAAAAGCTCTCTTTATACTCAGGGTACAAGTTGGGAAGCAGAAATCACCGTCACTAGTCCCCTTCCCGGAAGGAGTCCAGACACCCGACTGCGCCTGAAAGCATGGGTCTGTCTGTCGTCTCACCTGCGCTCTGGCCTGCTCACATGCTGCCCTTGTATCTCACCGTGGGGAAACTGGAACTCGGGTCCGCAGCGCTGCAGACTGTCAATGCCTACCGTCCACCCCGCAGACCTCTCCAGGGACTGTGTGAGTTCCAGCCACACTGCAGTGAGCATCCTGGTCCTGACACCCACACACACCTGTTCGAGGGCACCTGGAGGGAGGCTCCTGCAGGCCGAACCAGCAGGTCAGAGGGTACTTACTCTGGTCATTTTGTAGATGTTGCCAGATCACCCCCAAGGGGGCCGTATCAAAACCTCCAGCCAGGAGACCTTTATCTAAGGCGGAGTGCAGGGTCCAAAGGCTGCGGGCTCTGGCTGAAGCAAACCCTCCTGAATACTGGACGCAGCCTGCCCAACAGCCGGCCTCGGGGGCCAGCAGCAAAGAACCCGTCCACAAAGGTGCAGTGAGCACCTACTATGTGTGGGCAGGCACTGGGGTCCGAGGTGGTCCTGCTCTGCAGGGCTCCAGGGAGGGACACTCAGCCCTGCAGGGGCTGTGACTCGGCTTGGCCAGGTGAGCGCTGTTCACCAGGAACCATGCAGCCATGGGAACAGAAGCCAGCCGCCGCCCCTGCCCCCCAGATGGGAGGAGGATGGAGGATAAACAGGGCACCGTGGATCGGATCTCCTTCCCAGGATGGGAGGAGTCTGTCCCTGAGCTGAAACTCAGAGGAAGCAGGCACTCGCCCACTGAGGACGCACGCAGGTGGGCAGGGTGCTCCAGGAGCACCCTGGGAGGTGGGCACAGTGGCACCAGCCCACCCACTAGAGGAAGGTCAGCTCCCTGCAGCAGGGGCCACCCCTGCGTCCACTGCTGGGTGCAGGTGCTGGGCAGACAGCTTGGCATGTGGAAGGTGCAGGATCTGCGTTGCGTCTGGAGGGCCAGTGAGGGGTTTGGAAGTGGCTCTGGGGTACTGGAGCAGCTGAGCTTCCAAGAAGCTAAAGAAAGTGCCCGGGCCACGTAGCTAACTGGGGCTGCTTGCTGACCTTTAACCCTGACCCCTGGCACTTGCCCCGCCGAGGTTTTGCCCCTCGCACAACTTCCGAGAGGGCCCAGCAGCCCAGCGTGGACAGTACACGCCCCCCGCCAGCCACAGGGCTGCCACTGCAGCCCTCAGCTCCCCGCAGGCATCGCAGTGGGGCTGTCTCAACTCCAAGAGCGTCTCTCCCACCACAGTGAGTAAGGACGAGCGCGGGCCTGTGTCTCCCGAGGGTCTGCTCCAAAGCCGCGGCCTCACCCACTGACACAGCCCTGGGGATTGCGGGGACCACATGGCTCTTGCAACACTGTCCTACCCCAGGTGGCTCGACCCTCGGCGACCCAGCGATGCAGGCTGCTTTCAGAGGCATCTGCGGTTCTGCTCTGGGGAGGAAAGGCCTCGCCTGGCAACCGGAGGGCCACGCTCAGCCGGCCGGTCCCGGCGGGGCAAGAAGAACACTCAGAGCCCTTGTTCAAAAGGCAGGAGCACAGCTCTGTGCCTTTCCTTCCCGCCACCGCCTCTCTCTGGACCTGTCCACTGGACCTCCATCCGCTGTTTTTATTTGCTGTTTAAGGTCACGCTCCCGCGGGCGGTAGGAGGGCAGACCCTCACAGACACCTGACACCCCCCACACCTGCCGTTCCCTCGGCCAGACACGCTCAGCTCCTCCACCTCCTCTCTGCAGCCTCCCATGGCTCCGTGGAATCTCGTGCTCACCACGGGCACGCTTGGGACACCAGGTCACGGCTCTTGTGCCCACCCAGCGGCTCCAAAGCCGCTATGTTCACGCCTGTGCTGTCTCCCTTAGTCCAGCAGAGGGAGCTGTGAGCCAGGAGTCAGGAGTCTCAGGGCTTACTCATCCCCCAGCCTCACCACCCACTTGCCTTGATTTCCCCAGCTGAGGGGCAGCTGGGAAGGGAGTGCCGGAGGCGCTCACCCCACGGGTGTGGCGGGCCATCACCTGCCGGGCCTTCTGTAACTTCTAGGTGGCACCGTCTGGCACAGGGAACTGCATTTTCAATTTTGTTTAATCTTCTTTAAGTTCAGCAGACACACGTGGCTGGTGGCTCACGTCCTGGATGTCCAAGCTCAGACCCCAGGCAGGGACACTCGAGCCTGGTCCTCCGTATCCCTGGGGCTCCAACTAACACACGGTCCAGCCCCACAGACCAGAGGACCCTGAGTCCCCTGGGGCAGGTCAGTGACCTGCTTGTTCAACAGGCCTCCAGGGAGCCTTTCTTCTCGGGTAAGGCCGACACCTCCCTGTGTGCCTGACACTCAGTGAGGTTTGCACCTGTCTGACTCCGCCCTGTGGTGTTGGGGTGTGCCAAGTCAGATCTGCCCCGGAGCCTACTCCTGCTTCCCTCTCCGGAGTCCTCTCTGTGGCCAAGAGCACCCTGATCCAGCCCTTCCTGAAGGGAGATCCAACAATCTCCTGGATTCCCAGGCTGGAATCTAGGGAAGAGAGGGAACCTTTTCTGTTCCAGGCAGCAGGGCTGGTGGTGGCCGCTGGTCTCTGCAGGACTGTGGGAACAGAGGGCCGTGCTGCCCACCCTCCCCATCCAGAGGTGCCTTCAGTTGTCCCTGGCCCCAGGCAGCCTCTCAGCTCAGCTTCGCGGGGCACAGGGGTGTGGGAAGGGGCAGACAGGAGCCAGGCTCAGCCGTACTGAACAAGCTTCAAGAAGTCAATCTCCCCACCCAGGCCTGGGCTGGGCACTTCCAGAAAGTAAATCAGATTAACAGACCCCACCAAAGGTGCAGCCCAGACAGCTGCACTCAGGAACAGTGACCATCCTGACTGAGTCCCATGGCCAGGTTAGTGTCCAGTGAGGATTTGCCGTCCCAGATGCCCCTGCTGCCCTATTATGACTCAGCACGTGGCGCTCCCAGCTCAGGTCCCACCGGGAGCCAATGCCCACCATGGCCTCAGCCTGGAGCAATGACACACACCCAGGTGTTATCCCCATGGCGGTGCTCCCCGAATGTGGCACCCTGGTATGCTACCTGTTTTAAATGGAAAGCCCTTGAAGGTTGTCAAATGCCAGCAGCATCTACCTTAAGATGGAGCCCCGCCTCCCTGAGACCCTAGCATCCTCCTCTGAGCCCGGCAGCCACCGCCGAGGACGTTTCCGCTACATCTGCTTCTAGGGCTCTTTCGAGTTCCAGAGAGAACCATTGACAAGTAGTTTTTGTCCGATCCTTTTGTCCTCCCTAATAATCCTTCGTGGCTCTTGGGAAGAATCTCAACCTCGCCCCTCCGCATGAGGAAGGGTGTCTGAGCACCTGTGCCCCACTGGGTCGCTGGGTGCTCACTCTCCTGTGCCCCCCATGTTAATAAATGCAGGTGCCTTTTTCTTCCTCTAGCCTGCCTTTTGTCTAGTTTGTTTTCTGTGGAATGTCAGAAGGGAGAGGAGGGGAAAGGGGAGGGGAGGGGGAGGGACACCCACACTGATCAGTGCCGGGTAGACATTCCCAGCCTGAGCACAGAGCTGCTCCCAGACCGGCAGGGGCCTCTTCCAGCCCCAGGGCTCAGAGGAGAAGGCCCAGGTAACCTGCCTGGCCAGCGCTGGGCACCTGCACAGCCAGAGCACCTGTGCAGGGGGGTGCTGCCCCCCCACCCCCATGCCTGTGTGTCCTGACTTGGGCAGCAATGATCTGCCATCAGACATCAGACACCATCCTTGCCCCCACCCCCAGGTCCCCGGGAGGACGCCTGCGGAGGGGCTTCGTGCCAGTTCCCTCCCCCTTGTTCTGAGAGACACTGCCCACCCCGTGCGGGGGAGCAGGACCTGCGGCCCCCAGCACCGCCCTTGCTGTGGCCCCTGCCAGCCCCGTGACCTGCTCTGGCTGCAGAGCACATGTGACCCGGCCCGGCCCCTTCCAGAAAGCAGCGGCCCCTGGACACTCCCCTATCGGGGCATCTGGCGGCAGACTGTGCCTGCCCTTGCTGTCCTCGGGAGGGCCCAGGATCCAGGAGCCCAAGCCGAGCTGGCTGGACGTATTTCGGGACTGGCCATCCAGGGCCGATCTCTGCCTCAGACCTTGTCAGAGCTGGTGTTTCCACCATGGGGCCCAAAGACAGGGCCAAGAGCTCGCGCTGCGGCCCAGAGCTGAGCTGCAGGGCAACTGGCGACAGCCCCACGTGGGAAAACTGTAGACCCCACTGTCTGTGCGGCCATGTCCCGGGCCGCAGCACCTGGGGAGCCCGGGACCACGTGGATGGGCAGATCCTGGGCCAGCTGCCCCCACTGGCTGAGGAGGAAGACGGGGAGGGGCCTGCCTTCCCCGGCATGGGCTCCGAGGAGGTGCGGCTGGCCTCTTTCTGCGACTGGCCGCTGACCACTGGGGTGCAGCCCGAGCCGCTGGCCGCTGCTGGCTTCTTCTACACGGGTGAGTCCTGGGGGACCTCTGCTGGGGGCCTGGGCACTATTCCGGGGCCTTCTCCGTAGAGCCCATCCCCCCAGCAGGGAGAGTCTGGCCAAGGAGGGGTCAGAGGTCCCGCAGTCCTGTCTGGGCCACGTCCTGGGGCGTACCCCTCCTGGAGTCTCTGCTACCCACACTGGGACAGAACCTGAGGTACACGGGGGAGGGGCTTGCACTGGCCACGTCCCGGGGGTGTCAGCTGCGGGGCCTGCCTCAGTGGCCCTGCCGGTACCCCAGTTGGCCAGGGGTTCCCCACAGCGTCTGTGATGGAGCACGCAGGGTGGACACTGCCCGGGGCCTCCCCTTCACCTACGCCTGGGTCCACAGGGCTGACAGAAGTTAGAGGACAGTGACGGGTGACCCGAAAGTCCTGACCATTCAGCCCATGGGCAGTTTCTCTAGGCTCTGCCGCCGGCGGCGTCTGACCTGAACACAGGCCTTGAGTGCCTGTTCTAGCCACGGCTTGGGCCTGCCCCTCACCCCACAGCTGGGGGGCTGTATGGTCAGGGCTGAGGGATGGGTGGTAGGACCCCTGGGGGGCTTTGTAAGCCCACCCTGGCAGCCGGGGGACCAGCGGCTGCACCGGCGGGAGCCACCTCCCAGAGGGGCAGCCCCAGCTCCCCTGCTCCCCCTGGGAGAGCTCAGAGGAAGGTGTCGGCTTTGCGGGCAGCCGCCCCAGCTGGGATCTCTGCGCCCGTGACTTACGTGTGAGGTGGTGGGGCCGCCAGGAGAGGGGTCGGAGGCTGAGTCCCTGAGGACAGCCCCCTTCCGCGAGCTGGGAATCCGTCCTGGGGAGGCATGACCTGGGGAGGGGCCCTTGGGTCCCGTGAAGCTCCTGGGCCACAGGCGTTCCAGGCTCTAGGGGCCTGCCCCCACCCAGTGGCTCTGTGGCTTTGTGGACAATGGGAATGCCAGCTCAATCCTTTCCGGAACGTTCTGGGTCTGTCCTGGCAAGTGCCCCGACATGGTCCTCATTCCGCCTTTAACACCAGTGAGGTAGGCGTGAAACCACTCGCCCAGCCACTCAACAGGGCCCCCCAGGGAACCCCCAGCTCTCCCAGCCTTGGAGGGGCCACCCTAGGGGCTGCGGGGCCAGCATCTCTGCCGCACCGCAGGCCAGCAGGACAAGGTGAGGTGCTTCTTCTGCTACGGAGGTCTGCAGAGCTGGAAGCAAGGGGACGACCCCTGGACCGAGCACGCCAAGTGGTTCCCCAGGTAACAGCCGCGGGGGGCCCCCAGGTCTGCACCCCAGGGCCTCCTTGTCCCAGTGGTCTCGTGGCTCTAGGGGAGGCCCCTTCTGGAGGGTGCTCTTGGCCGGCAGGCAGGCCTGCCAGGTCTTGCCGGGAGCCCCTCTCCAGGAGGACTGTGGGGCAGAGGTGCCTTTCCCGCAGGCCCGGCTGCTTCTGGATGCTCTGCAGGGCTGTCTGCAAAGCTGGTGGGGAGCAGAGGGCAGGACCCTCCACGGGCCTGAACCTGACTGGGGGCTCTGACAGCCAACCCACTCTCTGTGGGTTTCTGAACCCACTGTCCTCAGGTGTCGATTCTTGCTCCAGTCAAAGGGAAGAGACTTTGTGCACAGCGCCCGGGAGGCTCATGCCCGGCTGCAGGGCTCCTGGGTGAGTCTCTCCTCTCCTGAGGGCTCCGGGTGGCTGGGGAGGGCCTCTGCTCACGCAAGCCTCCTTCCAGGACCAATGGGAAGAGCCAGAAGATGCTGCCCTCACCATCCCCCCAGGTGAGAGCTGCGATGGAAGCTGCGCTGTTTCCCGGCACCTGCAGCCTGTGCCGTGGGTAGCTGAGGCCGACACCGGGTGGGCATGAGGCTGCTGTCTGGGTTTGCTTCACGGGGGCTGCACCACACACCAGCAGAGGCCCAAGGAGCTCCCACCCCAACCCTGCCCACCTCCCCTCCTGCTCCTCTCCTGGCCCACCCTCTGGGCACATCTCCCCTCGCTTTGCTGCCCCCAGCAGTGCCCGGCACACAGCGTCCAAGGCCACTGCCCAAGTGGCTGGACGGGCAGAGTGCCCTGGCCAAGGGGCAGCTCCTTGGTGGCCCCTCCAGGAAGCCTCTGGCTCCTGTGGTGCTGTGGGAGGTGTGGGAAGGAAGGTGTCCAGCAGCAAGGGCACTGGCAGTCACGCCCTGCACCTGCCTCGGTCGGAAGTGGACCTCACCAGCCCCTGGTCCTGTCCCTGGGCTGTGCCTCGCCTTCCCCTGGAGGACCGGCCTCAGGTCCATTCCTAACTGCCCACAGCTCCTGTCCACCGGGACCCTGAGCAGCTCACGCCCAGAAGAGAGGCCCAGACTGAAGGCGCCCGGCAGCCAGGTACAGGCCTGAGACCCTCTGGGGGCAGGGGCTGGGGTGGGAGGGCAGCTGGCACCTGTGGGGGCTGGGCGATGCCACAGCCCACCTCTCCCCCCCGGCCCATGGGGGGGCCAGGCCTGGGGACACTTCATGGGCCTGTCCCCCTTAGAGGAACCCACTGAGCCTAGGCCAAGTGTGTGCTGGGCTCCCGAGCCGCGAGGAGCCAGGGCTGCGGAGGAGGAGCTGCGGCGGCTGCAGCAGGAGAGGACGTGCAAGGTGTGCCTGGACCGCGCCGTGTCTGTGGTCTTCGTGCCGTGTGGCCACCTGGCCTGTGCGGAGTGCGCCCCCAGCCTGCAGCTGTGTCCCATCTGCCGGGCCCCCGTCCACAGCCGCGTGCGCACCTTCCTGTCCTAGGACAGGTGAGCGCCCCACGCCCCTCAGCTGTGCACATCGCGTGACGCCTGCCAGCTCCTCTGCCTCGATTGCCCTCCGTGGTCCAGTGGGGATAACGGCCCCGTCCAGCCAGGTGCCAGGGTGAGGGGAGATGGCCTTGGACGCCTGCGGAGAAATACAGGAGGGGCACAGGCAGGAGACCCTGGGCCTGGATCTCAACCCGGGAGCCCAGGCCTGGGAAATGCACGGATGGGGGACCTCGCCTGTCAGCGAAGCGGGTGGGACGCCCCTGCACGCCCCGAGGCCTCTCAAAGGACTGTGACTGTCCCCGGGAGACAAAGTGTCAGGGCAATGGACAAACCCCCGGGGAGTGGTGCTCACCCTCCCTCCTCCTGTCCCTCCAGGTGCTGCAGCCAGACCCAGACAGGCCGTTGGGGGCCTCCCTGCCCCTCTCAGCCCGTGCAGACCACAAGGCTCTGCTGCGGACAGAGGAGCCGGCGTCTAGCCCTGACCCGCCCGATTCCCGACTGCAGCCCAGGGCAGAGAAGGAAGCCCCTGCTTGGCAAGGGGGTGGTCTTACTGCACCTATGTCGGATGCTTCTGAATATAAATAAAGTGGGGGGTTCCCCTGGATGGTGCTCAGTGGCTTGTCCCACAGCACGGCAGCCTCCCTGCCCCCCAACAGGTCATAGGTCGCAGGTCACAGCCTCTCCTCCCCCCGCCCACTGCTGAGGACACCCCCTTTCCAACTCCCTTCCCCTGTTCTTATCTTTTCTGCATCTTAAGGACTTTGGGGATGGACTAACCCTAACCCCAACCCCCCTGAAGCTCTGGCCTGTCCCCTCATGGCTCTGCTCCACCGCCCCTGGGGCTTCTCTGGGAGCGTTGGCCCAAGGTCCCCTCCACTGTCATAAGGAAGCACCCGCCCTTTGTGGTGGGCAGGGGTTGCAGTGCCCACCTGTGCTTGCTCCCAGGCCCACATCTGGGAAGGGGCCAGGGGACCCCAGGGCTCTGTCAGCCTGGGCTCCCAGGGCAGCGTGGGGGCTTTGCCTGGGTGGGAGTCCTGTGGGGTCTTGGCACCCACATCGAGTTCCTGGGGGGGTCACACCTTTCCCATTCCACCAGCACAGTGTGTACAGCCGGCCCAGGGCAGGGCACCAGAGGAAGGGGCTCCTCGACCAGCCCAGGCCTGGCTGCAGGGGAGATGGACGTGTGGTTTCTGAGTATTTTTTTTTTCAGTCTTCTTTTTTTTTTTTAGAAAAAGGAAATGAAGGCCGGGCGCGGTGGCTCACGCCTGTAATCCTAGCACTCTGGGAGGCCGAGGCGGGCGGATCATTCTGAGCTCAGGAGTTCGAGACCAGCCTGAGCAAGAGCGAGACCCCGTCTCTACTAAAAAAATAGAAAGAAATGATATGGAGAACTGAAAATACATATATAGAAAAAATTAGCCGGGCATGGTGGCGCATGCCTGTAGTCCCAGCTACTCGGGAGGCTGAGACAGTAGGATTGCTCGAGCCCAGCAGTTTGAGGTTGCTGTGAGCTAAGCTGACGCCACGGCACTCGCCCCAGGCAAGAGAGTGAGACTCTGTCTGAAAAAAAAAAAGAAAAGAAAAAGGAAATGACAAACCCAAAGTCTCGGCCAGCCAGGCCCTTCCCTCTGCCCTGCTGGTGTCCAAGGGCTGGAACCTGGGCGGGTGCTGGGGGGTCTGGGGGCTCAGGAGTTGAGGGCCATGTCCCAGGCCCGGGGCTCCTCGCCACGGTGGTCTGATGGGTGCTGGGGCTGGAGGTGGCAGGAGTGGGTCCAGAGGTTTCCTCACTCACGCTGGCCTGTGGGGCAAGGCAGGGGTCAGAGAGCGCCGGGAATGGCAGCTGGGCTGGGGAAGGGGGCTCGGGTGGCCAGTGAGGGCTGTGTCCAACCAGTCCAAGAAGGGGAGGGGCAGGCCGGGCTTTGGAAAGCCCCAGGCAGGCCTCCTCCCTGCCCGTTTGCCGGCAACTGGCTGCAGACGTCTTGGTTGAGCGGGGGTGGGGCTGGGAGCCGGCGAGGAGTTGTCCAGCTCTCAGCTGGGGTGCTGCTGAGCCCAGACACGTGCCTGGGCCCCTGGGGGGCCTGTGTGAGCTGCCCCCTCTCCAGCTCATTTCCTCCTCCTCACAGGAGCCAGACTCCTGCTGGGATGGGCCTTCCCTCTTAGGACACGCCCCACAGGTGTCTCTGCGGCATGGGCAGCCCGGGAAAGTACAGCTTTACCATGGGAAGACCACCGGCCTCCTCTCCTGACCCCAAACCAGGCCCACGCCCAGGGCAGGGCTGCGTGGCAAAGGCCCTTCAGAGGACGTGCGCCAGAGCCCAGGCACCCTGCCCCAGGCCTGGGGCCTGTGCAGCCATGGACGCTCCTCGAGAGAGAATGGGCCTAGCTCTCCAAAGTCAGGAAACTGACACCCCAAATTTGCTGCCCCAGTGAGAACCCTGGGTACCCCCTTGTGGCCCTGGCTCAGAGCCACCTCATGGACCCGGCTGCTTCCCAGGGACTCTGTCTGGGCTGGGAGCCAGATGCTGGAGCCCCAGTGCCCACCCAGAGCCGGGCATGAAGTCGGTCACAGAAGGGGGAGCGGGTGGATGGATGGACAGATGGACGCCTGGGAGGCCCCAAGGAGAGGATTCTCTCGCTGTGAGTGCCCATGGCCGGGCTGGTGCGGAGCAGGCTCCCGTCCATACTTACGAGTGCGCCTGCTTGGACAAGAGGTCGATGGCTTTTCATTGACGAGGTAGAGAGGAAATGGATCAAATCCAATGAAATCAACTGAAAGCAATCAAGACCCAAGTGAAACAGAACTCAAGCAATGGAACTATGGCAGAACGGAAAACAGGCCCAACGGCAAACTCAGTGACGCAGAGCGAGCCGGAGGGGTCCCGCCCGGAGCGGGGCAGACACAGCCCTAAACCAGCTCCCAGACCAAAGATAGTGTGAGACTTTCCAGCTGAAAGGTTTGAGTGGATCCAACCGCCCAGCCTGGCGGGGGCTGTGCCCGGCTCTGCCCGCTCGCCAGCCACCCCCCGTGGTGTTCACAGACGTCAGTCACCCGGGAGCGGGGCTGGCAGGTGCTTGCCGGGCAAAGCTAATGCCTTTCCGAACCCCCGGGCAGGCTCCCGCCTTGAACTGATTTGAACATAACGGACTTGCAGGCGCCCAGCTGCGGTCTGAGCAACAGTTTCGGGATCAGGCAGAGGGGGGCTGAGGCTGGCTGAGGGCTGGGAGCTGTGGCTCCAAGCGCATCCCTGCTCTGAGTGCGGGATGCCCCATGGACCCCGGACTTTGTGGCCACGGATGACTCGGAATTCCAACTCCAAACCCAGGGGAGGTTCATAGGAGCCATAGCCCCAGGTGCGCCCAGACCATGCCTGGCTCCCGACTCCCTGCCGTCCTGCTCCTGCTGCAACCTCTAACCCTTCCCACTAATAGTCCTCAGGAGGTGGGAAGGATGAGCCTCAGGGGGTCTGCCTGCTCCCTGGGGGCCGGCGAGGGCCTGCACGGCCCCAGACGCCCCTTAAGCGCTGTGGGAAACACCCCTGGACAGTGAGCCGTGGGCCCCGAGCTGAGCCCAACATGGGGGTGTTTTCAAGGTGAGCTCAGAGTCCAAGGGAGACTAAGGGCTCTGGTGATGTCGGGGCCAGATGTGGCTCTCCTGGGGGCCCCAGAGCCCTGGCCAGCTGATTGGATTAGAAGTCATTTCGAGATGCCCATTGGGTGTTGGCCAGCCGACAGGCTGGCTACACGTCTAGATGCGGGCAGTGGTGCTTCCCGAGAGGCGCCTGCATTGCCGGAGCAGGAAGGCGTTTCGACCATGCAGGGGCCACGGAGGCAGAGGGCTGACTCGACAGGAAGGAACGTGGGGCCTGGAGACCCTGACCCACTGGCCGTGCTGGGGGTGTGGGCTGAGATGCTGCTGGGTGGCATTCTGACAAGGTTGGCCCAGGGTCCTCTGGGGTGGGAGAGGCCTGGGGCTACATCCATGTGCTGCTGCCACAGGCTACAGGAACCCAGGCACATCTGTCCAAGGCCTGAGCCACAGCCCTGGCAGCTGTACAAGGTGAACACAGCAGGACCTGCCTTGCAAGGAAGCCCTGGGCAGGCACCTGCCCTTGGGAACTCCCCATCACCACACCTGCTGACACTGTGCAGATGGAGGACCCAGCACAATCGCCCTGGGCCAACAAGCTTGAAGGCATGTACCCGCACATGCAATACCCATGCACACATATGCACCACTCACGTGCACACCAAATGCACACATAAGCACGTACATGTACGAGGATATATATACATGCATGCATGTGAACACAAACAGCATGCACTCCAATGCACACACTTGCACTTATACACACATACACAAGCACACACAGCAATACACACATTAAGTGCACACACATGCACCAGCCCTGTGTAGCTCTGGCTGTTTTCCCAGGCTGTGCCGCCCCTGCTGAGAACTAGCTGCGCCCTCTGGACCAGGCTGACCTGGCTGTGGGGCCTGCACAGGGTCACGGAGGACCTTTGCTCAGAGTCCTGCCTGTGGTCTATTCCTTGTGTTTAGAATGAAAGCTCTGTGGCTGTCACCTCTGGGACCAGGCATGGCTTTCCCCATCAGAGGACACGCCTGGCTCCACACACCCTCCTTCTCCTACTCTGAGGAGGACCTTACAAACATCTGGGTGCAAACCTTGGCACTACTACTTACTGGCTTTCTGACCTTGGCCAAGTTACTGGATTGTACCATGTCTCAGTTTCCTCATCTGAGCAATGGGTTCATATCAGGAGCATGCATGGTTGTCGCGAGGTTTTAGTGAGATCTTCCTCAGCAAGCCCAGGGCCTCAGTTCTGGCAAGAGCTCAGGAAGTGTGGGCTCCTGGCTCGAGAGGGACATTGGAGAGATCTCATTTTGCAGATGGGAAAACTGAGTCCAGGGAGAAGCAATGGCTTGCTTTGTGTCCACGGTGACATCACAGGTGACCTAGACTGCTGCCTGGATTGCAGCAGCGTCATTCCTGCTCACCTGCACGTGCCCAGGTGGGCGCCGGGAGCCCTGCTCCGCGGAGCCGTTTGCTCCGAGGTTCTCGTTTCACCTTTGTGTTCATCGGCTCCATTCAACTCTCACTGAGAACTTCCAGAGCTTCAGCTGGAAACCACAGAGATGACCGCGTTGCCATGACTGAAAACTAATGGACTGCGGCATTCTAAAGGAAAAACAAACCAGCTAAATACTTTAGATGGAGTAATACAGAGTTTTCCATTTGCGGCTTCATGTTCTGCACCATTCACCGCTTCGTTGCCGGGACTCGCCACCATTACGAGTGTCTTCTCCCCTCTGTTACATGGTCACTGGATGAGCCTCGAGACTGCAGAGGCAGCAGGCTCGCCCTGTCCTGGGAAAGGCTGCACCTCTCTTTAGCTCGGAGAGGCGGACCTTGCTCTGGGGGAGGAAGCAGTCCCAGGCCTCCTGGGGCCTGGCTGGGACTGGCTGATGAGGCAGCACTACGACTTTAATCAGAAAAGTGGAAGTTCAGCCTCCGCTGGTTGTTCAGTTACCTGATGCCAGATGTTGGCTCCAGCTGTGCCCTTCCCAGGAATGCCTTTCCTCCCCTTCTCCTTTTCCACTTCATAGTCTGCCTCTTCCAGGAAGCTACTGTGACTAATTCAGCACACGGCTCCCACTTCTGAACTCATGCAGCCCATGCAGTCCTGACCACAGGATCTTGTCCTGAAATCTACACTGTTCATGTTGCCGCTGGTGTAGATGCCGTTGGTGCCTGTCCACATCACCTTGGCCCTCCCCTTTCTGTGCATGTCAGTGGCTTCCTACTCAAGTGTTACCAAGCAAGCCATGGGCTCGCTGCTCAACGCACACAGAAGCCAATACGACAGCACCAACTTTTGAGAAAAGAAAAGGTTTGTTGAGAGTGAACTGGCAAGGACACAGGAAGCAATGTTCACATCTGCCCTCCCCACCCCCTCCCAGAGCTGGAGGCTGGGGCAGGTTTTATAGGTGGAGGGTCATGAGGGTAATGAGGAGTGATCTGATTGGAGCATGCCAGGAAGTGATGCTGAGGTTCACTTCTTAATTCGGTCCATGTTCCTCGATCTGAGCACTTTGGATCCTCCTGTGGTTGACCTTTAGTGCCCCCTGGCTCCGGGGTCACAAATCAGGCCCTTTAGTTCATCTGGGGGTGCTCAGCTTATGTGACCTGCAAGCTTGGGGTTCATGGCAACTGAAAAATAACTCACACACAGAAAGATTTATTTTTATTACACAAAGATTGAGCTGGTCCTGTGTTTACACAAGAACTGGTGACTCCCTCCCAAGGGCTTTCTCTGGCTGCAGGGGGGTGCTCATCTGGGCAGGCTGGAAGTGTGGGGAAGCTGAGAGTGCCCAGGGGAGCTTTTAAACAATCATGGAGAGAAATGCAAATAAACTGCAATGAGATACCACTTTGTACCCACTAGACTGGCTGCAATAAAAGACTGACAATGTCAAGTGTCCACAAAGATATGGAGCAACTGGAAGTCCCGTATTGCTGGTGGAAGCATAAAGTGGTACAACCACTTTGGAAAACTGTTTAGCACTTTCTTAAAATGTTCAATATGCACCTATCCCATCACCCAGAAATTTCACTTCTAGGTAATTATCCAAGAGAAACAATCTTTTAAAACTGCCCACAAAAGACTTGTACTTGAATTTCAAGGCAGCTGTGTTCACAAGAGCCAAAACTGAGAGACAACTCCAGTGTCCGACATGCGAATGAAAACGGAGACATATTCATTCAATGGACTACGACTTAGCAATGAAAAGGAACCAGTTATTGACCCACGCGACGACATGGATGAATCTCAAACACATGTTAAGTGAAAGAAGGTATCATGAAAGAGTACATTTTGCATGATTCTGTTGATGAGGAATTCTAGAACAGACAAAACTAAAACATGGGGATGGGAAGCAAAGAGTGGCTGCGGCTGTTGGAAATGTTCTATAATTGACTGTGGAGAGGGTTACATGGGCGGATGCGTTTCTCAAAACTCACTGAACCGTACATTTTACTGTACGGAAGTGGTACCGCGATAAAAATGCTTGCTCTCGATTATTTCTAAAGTCACATTGATCAATGAAGAACATGTGGGGTAGGCAGAAAAGCGAAGAGTAAAAACAAAACCGAAGTCCCCGCCTTGACCTCCCGGAGGCGACCCCGCTGGACGCCCTCTGCGCCGGCCCCGCAGGCCCACGCACTCCGCGCGTCGTGAGCCCTCACCCGCCGCGTCTCCATGGCGACCGCGCGGGCGCGCGCTTCGGGCTCGAACCCGAGGCGGAAGTCCCGCCCCCGCAGGCTCCCGTGAGGCCTTGCAAAGCGCAACGTAGCCGGAAGCTGGTGGCAGCCGGTGGGCGACCGGCGCCCAACCTCTGTGCGGCTCGACGACGCGACCCCGGCCCGGCCCGATCCCGATCCCGACCAGGCCCGGCCCGGCCTGCAGCCACACCCGTCAGGTAAGCGCGCGGCTCGGCGGCGCGAACGCGGCGTCGCCCCCGGCCCCGCAGGGCCCTCGCCGCCGCCCCCGCCCGGGACCGCCGCACCGCGGCTGCTCCGCCGGGTCCGGCCGAGCCCACCTCGCTCGCCCCGCGTCCCTCGGTGCTGGGCCTGGGCCTGTCGGGGCTCCCGCCGCCCTTGCCCTGCGCTGCCCCAGCCCGGGGGCCTCCCCCATCCACAGCGCTGGGGCGAGCCGGGCCCTGCCCCGTCCCCTCAGCACCCTCTTCCCGGGCTCCTTCGGACCCGGGACCCGGCGGGGTCCCCGAACCCCGAGCCCCGCCGCTTCCGCAGCGGGGGAGTGAGGGTGTCCGGCAGGCGTCAGGGAGCCCAGCCGCGGCGCAGCCTGCTCTGTTCCTGCCTACCCTTGACGCGGATGGTGGTCTTGGGGGAGGGAGAAAACCAGGAGGGGCTTTTGAAGCTTTTTTCAGTTCACCTGCCTTTAGAGGAACTGCGCGTCCTGCCTGCCCTGGTAAAAACTTAGTCGCAAACCACCCACTCTGAGCAATAATTGTGCTCGTTTACCGCAGGCCTAATACTCCTGCCACGCTGTTGGGGAGAGCAGCAAAACGGGGCTCTCATGGTGGTCGGGGGCTGTCATAGCTCCTGGTTCGTCTTGGCGTCCCTTTCCGGGACCATGTCCCTGCCAAGCTCAGAAACAGTCTATGCTCTAGAAGGAAAAAGGGCTGCTATTCTCAGACATGGGTGTTGCGAACAGTTGCTAAGAAAGACGATTAGTATTTTCTACCTGTCACCTGTGTCAGAGTCCTGGGGACTAAGTGATGTCCTTAATTATTTCTTTTGATCGCGCATGTTGAGAGTGTTCCAGGTGGTTTAACCAAGAAAAACTGCCCTCACTTGGTCCAGCGTTTACGGAAGTTATGTCCACTTCCAGGAAGAGATGCATTTTTGTCATCTTGGTTTCACGTGTTGAGAGTTCTTGGATTATTTTTCAAGATAAGCCGTTCTTATGCTTTTGAAAGTTAGGAGGTATTTGTTTTCGTGTTATTAGACTTAGTATTTCGGAGAACTCGGGTTCTCAAATATCCAGAATTGGTCACGTGGGCGAGTTCCTTTAAAATCCAAGCCATGTCCTTCACTTCCGCATGTTTTCTCCCTGCGATAGTTGTGTGAATATCCTTTTGCTTATTGTACTCACAGGTTCAGAGCTTTCTTGCTGTGGTGCTGACTTTTGTTTGTCTGTGTCTGTTGACCAAGACGTGAGCCCCTGAGGGCAGGAGTGGTGCCGTGGAAACAGACTGAGAGTGGAGACCTGGTCTGGTCTCGTGCGGCGTGGCAGCTGTGACCGCAGGTGACCACCTGCCCTGCACAGGCCCTGCTTGCTTCACAGCTGTGCGTGTGCCTGTCCCGTATACCAGCTGCGCACAGGGCCCTTGTGCGGCTGCGGTGAGAGCTCAAACCCAGAGTGCGGCTCTGCCCCTTTCCTACCTATAGTGGCATGGGTGGCAGCAATCCTCCTGAATGGGCCACACGAGGCAGAGTACTGTGGGCTGGAGTAACCATTCAGGCGTTCGCCTCACGACCTGTGGTTTTAGGACACTGGCACGTGTGGCACAGAGAACCGGTGTTTATTTCCTAACCTCAAGGAGCTCAAAGGTGGGCACTGGGGCGTATAAAGTCATGGCTGCTCGATTCAGAGGGTCCGGCTGCCGGGAGGGCCAGGGCTCCCTCGGGGATGCCTCATCTCTGTGCACTTAAGACTGAAGGCCAAGTGTGGGACAGGTTTTTCTGATTTTTTTTTTTTTTAAGCTGCCCGTGGAGTGACACTCCCCTACGCCACTAGCAGAAAAGCTGGTCGGTCTAAACCATCACCTTAAACACAGCAGTGAAGGAGGAAGGGATGATGCTGGAAAGGACAGCCATGCACGTGTGTGTAGCTTCCCATCGCTCAGGGTGCTGTGTTCCTCATGTAGCGGCGTGTTGCCGTGTGCGTTGGGGGAACAGCCCACGGCTCTGTTCATCCTAAGAGGCGGGTGAGCGTTGGAGAGCCAGCGCGCAGTTGTGGGCCGGCAGGGGTACAGGTGGCCTGAGGCCCAGTTCCGCTGCCTCCGGGCTGGACACTCTGTCCCATGTCTGCTTGGTGCTGTGTGCAGGACCTGTGAGCCGTCCCCCTAACTCACGTGGCAACACACACCACCATGTGCATTCATTTACGGCCAACGCTGGAGTTGGCATCACGTCCTTTCTCCGGCTTTGAGTCTCATTACACTGACTTTCCTGGTCGTGGGTTAAGTGGGTGGTCAGCTGAAGCTGAGCTCCGCTGAAGCCAGTAGATCCCTGAGGAAGTAGGTTTTCTCTTCAGCCTGAGCCTTGTCGCCACTGTCCCCACCGTCCCCACCAGTGTCCCCGTGAGCTATCGTGGCAGGTCTGGTGGCCCATAGGCCACAGTCCTTGTCCTGCTGTGGCCACACCATCTGGTGCCGCCATGCCCAGGGTGGCCCCACGGAGGAGCCACCCGAGGATGCTCCAGCAGGCTGGTCGGGTGCTCTGCTTCTGCCCCGGCCCAGGTGGGAGGCCTCCGCACCATGCTGAGAGGTGGAGGGGAGGGCTGGGGTGCACGGTCCCCAGAAGTGACCAGCCCAAGTCGGGTGTGTCTCCTTTTAGGCGGGAAGTCTGTGCGTGTTCTATAAAGACTACCACTTGCTGTGGAGTTCACTACTCAAAGACAGGACTTCTTATGAATTATGCAGTGTTTTGGTACATGCTGCTTAAGTAAAGGAGACCCCAGTAATTACGTGGTGTTCCTAATCACCGCAGTGGCCGTGGCCTGGGAGCGCCGTAGTGTGCGGGGGTGGGCCCCTGCAGCAGAGGTCCCTGTCGTTGCCCGCAGTGAGTTGCAGCGTCACTCTATAGCTTCTCCTAAGCAGCTCAGCAGAATTTTTCTTACCTGTTGTATGGTGTTCTTGAAGTGGCAGTTTATTTTATTCCTTGTAATCTGTTTGTAAGTTTAAAAAGTTTGTTTTTCTCCTTTGCAGCAGCATGGCCAGCCCACGAACCAGGAAGGTACTTAAAGAAGTCCGGGTGCAAGATGAAAACAATGTGAGCGCTGCCTCCCGTCCACGCTTTCCTCAGGGCCAGCTGGCCTCCTGGAGTGGCGAGCAGCTGTTGCGCCCCTCCTGGTGGTTGGTGCGGCGCTCGCGGTGCATGGCTGTGCGGAGTGGGTTGGGGGCGAGCGGCCGACTGCTGGAGAGGGGCTGTTTCTGGCGCTCACCAGGACATGTCCACTTGGTCTTCCCGTCAGACACTTCATTGCCTGGGAGGCTCTTTCCCTTCAGGCTTCGCCCCGGCCCACTGCCTGGCCTCTGGCTTGTTTGCGCAAGCCCTTGTCCAGGGCTGGCTCCTGTTGCCTGCCCTCTTTAGATGTCACCTGTTGGATCCTTGGGGGTCCCCGGGCTTTGCCCTGAGCCACCTGGTAAATCGTTTGTGGCCCTTTGCAGGTTTGTTTTGAGTGTGGCACGTTCAATCCCCAGTGGGTCAGTGTGACCTACGGCATCTGGATCTGCCTGGAGTGCTCGGGGAGACACCGTGGGCTTGGGGTGCACCTCAGGTCAGTGTCCTGCCATCCAGGCTCTGCGGAGATCCCGCGTCTAACCCAGCCCGCTCCAGGGACACCATGGCACAGGGTTTCAGCCGGCTGGCGCTCAGCCACGTGTGGCTCCTCAGCCTGTCTGATTCATAGCCCAGTTTTGGCGGGGAGGCCCTGGGTGTCCCCACTGCTTGGTGATTAGGTCAGGCCTCTGGTTTGCAGCTTTGTGCGCTCTGTCACCATGGACAAGTGGAAGGACATCGAGCTAGAGAAGATGAAGGCAGGTGGGAACGCCAAGTTCCGGGAGTTCCTGGAGTCCCAGGAGGATTACGATCCCTGCTGGTCCCTGCAGGAGAAGTACAACAGCAGGGCCGCGGCGCTGTTCCGGGATAAGGTAATTACGGGCCCGACTCACTGGTGTCGCACCTGCTGCACCCCTCGTGGCGCCTGGACCGTGGTATTCGGTGGTTCTGGGAGTTAGAATCCTCCATCAGTTCTGACATGCCAGTCGGGGCACAGTTCAGGTGCAGACAGGGACACCAGCCCCTGCCTACTCCACGGCAGCACCTTCTACCCAGAGGAGAGACAAGTGTCCCGTAGTTAACAGACAAAAGATCTCCCCAACGCCAGGCAGAAGGGACTGTGATCCGTAATGCCTCCGTTGCCCCAGGGTGTGACACTTCTGGAAATTGGGGGCCCTGTGTGTGGGTTCCTGTGCGTTCGAAGTCAGGGCAGCACTGCTCAGGAGCTCACTAACGCTGTCGTTCATCACGGCCAGTGAGACCTGCTGTGTAGACCTGAGCCTGTGGCCGCTGAGGCCTGGGAGGAGGCTGCATGTGGTGGTGATCCGGGTGGGCCGTGGCTGGCTGCGCCTGAGTAAATGGGTCCACGGGTGGCACCAGACGTTGCGTGCTAACTACCCGTGTCGCCTTGTCAGGTGGCCACCCTGGCTGAAGGCAGAGAGTGGTCTGTGGAGTCCTCGCCTGCCCAGAACTGGATCCCGCCTCAGCCCCGGACGCTGCCATCCACCACGCACCGGTAGCTGCTCCCCTGCCTGCGAGTCAGGCCTCAGCCCTGTCCCCTGCCAGGCCCTGATCTTAGCCGTAGGCTCGGGGTGCCCGCAGAAGCCTCAATTTCTTGCTGTCATGGTAACAGCTACAATTGTGAGCTGTTCCTTCCCAAAAGCCAGGGGGAAAAACAGCTTTTTAAAATTGCCCCAACACTATAAGCCTTTAGTAAAGATTCAATCAGTAAAGACATGTCTAAAGTGAAAAACAGTACCTCCCTGCTCCTCGGGGGTGAGCCCCACACAGCTCCTCCCAGAGGTGTGCGCATCACACATCGCAGCTGTGCAAGTCGTGGCGTCCTGGAGTTGTAGACGGCGTTCTCCGTCTCCATCTGCTCCCACTGTAGGGAGTGTCCCTATGGACGTTGGTGGGGAGCGACTGGGTCCCAGAGGACCCCTGTGTATGCTGGGTGCCTAGGGCCTGCACTGTCCTCACTGCCTCCTGCTGCTGCTGGGTCCGCGTCCAGGTGCTTCTGGTCCTGGCGCCGTTGACGACTTCTGCTTGTTCCCGGTCCTGGCCCCTCCTGCCCCACCCCCAGCTGCCTTCCCACCAGTGTGGCAAGCACAGAGCCGCTGTCAAGGCCCCTTTGACGCCTTGGCTGAATGTCACCAGGAGTTCAGCAGCTGTGACCTGAGCAGCCTTTTGGACAGAGCTAGAGGCCAGCCTGGCCTCAGGTGCTCTCGGGTCGTGTGAAGGCACCTCCCAGGGGGACCACGTGGTTCCAATGGGTGCTGGTGGGGCTGCCGTGGTGCCGGCCAGTTCCTGCCTTACCCTCCACCCAGCGCTGGCATCACCAACCTCTGGCTCTTGGTTTCAGAGGCCCTGGCCAGCCGCAGAACATGACTGCCGCCTCCGACAAGGCTTTCGAAGACTGGCTGAGTGACGACCTCGGCTCCTATCAAGGGTGAGGTCTCGCGAGCAGGGTCAGCTCAGGCAGGCAGCCCTTCCAGGGCTCAGTCTGTTGGGTGGGACTGCTTCCTCCTATGCGCAGCGGGTGGAGACGCCGAGCGTGCGCTACGCGGGGCCCAACTGTGGCCAGCCCCAGCCACCCAGGTTTTAATTGGGGTCTTGAGTGTAGAAAAGACCTAATACTTAGGGAAAAAATAATACATTTTTTTCCTGGAATCTACCTGCCGGTGAATTTTTATCCCTGAAGCTGTGTAAACTGTTTCTACCTTTCTCCCAGTAACTCTCCACCCAGGGTTTAGGGCTTGCGGAGGGTCCTCTGGCCACACGGCCGGGAGGCTTTTTAAACGAGCAGAGAGGGCAGGACTCCGTGTGCTGCAGCCGAGCCGCGGAGGCTCACGCCCCACCAGGTGTACACGTGCGTCCTGTTCGTGGTGGAGGTGGCAGGTCCCCCCAGGCCCAGCCCCACCTCTGTTCCAGGTCCCAGTGCCCACAGGGGCACAGGGCTCACACCAGCTGCTGCTTATTGGTGCTTTGCTTTTAGGGCCCAGGGCAATCGCTATGTGGGGTTTGGGAACACGCCACCGCCTCCCAAGAGAGAAGACGACTTCCTCAACAACGCCATGTCGTCCCTGTACTCGGTGAGGATGATCGGGCTCCGCGGCCCACACCTGCCGTGGTAGGCCTGGCACGAGGGGCCGCCCGGAGCCACGGACAGGGGGGACCCACAGAGGGCAGTGCCGTCAGTCACGGATACACAGTTTAGTTCTGTTGAGGCCCCTCCCTACCGTCAATGAAATTTTCTTCTAAAGTGTGGCTTAAATTAGTTATATCTGAAATGTATTTAGTCACTTTCCTAACTTTTGGCACAAAACGTATACTTAGAACCTCACCACATCTGTGTCCCTAAAGAACTGGTTTCCTAGGGAGCCCACGTTGCCCTCCTCTCAGGAAGAGTGCCGAGCGCGACTGGCAGCCGGCTCTGGCGGGATTCCGTGGCAGAGGCAGCACAGGGAGCTGCACGGGCACGGGTGCCGTCTCTGGGCTGGCGGTGCCCGGCCTGGGTGCCCCTGCCTCTTGAGGACGCCTGGAGCTCAGGACAGGTGTTAGGTGTGACCCTGGGCGGGCTGGCTGCCACTTTTCCAGGCAGAGAAATGACTTCTGTCAAACTTTCGCCTTCCAAGGATATTGTTACCGTTTTTTAAAAACGATTTTTATTCATTGCAGTATTGCTGTCTGCAGTACCAATAACTGCAAACCACCTGCAGGCCTCGCCAGTGAGGCCGGTTAGATGGAGCCAGGGCGGCCGTTGCAGATGCCGCCACGTGAAGGGACGAGGAAGGCTTTCAGTAGCAACACGGCGACCTGCAGCTGCAGGCGCAGAGGAGGGTGGGCATGGCGTGTGAGAAGGGGCGACACAGGAATCTGTTTTCATGCTGCGCGTGCATGTGAGGGCACTGGGCAGATGGCCACGGCGTGGTCGGGGCCGACCACACAGGTGGGAGATGCCCAGCACTGTCTCTTTGAACCACGTGCGTTCATTATTCCAAAAATGAATGAACTTTCTGTTCAAAAATTATATAAAATGGATCTCTTCACCTCCAAGAGCCCCACGAGTGGATCTCAGGAGCTCCAGGGCGTGTAGCTTCTGGTTGCTCAGGGCAGACTGGGCGGGACTCGGGCAGCCGTGGTCACATTCTCTTACAGTCGTTGCTGGACCTTCTCTAGGGAAGAAAAGCACGATTTTAGCCACGGCCGGTCGGGTTTGTCTTGTATTTCTGTTCTCCAAATACAGCTGAGTTTTGTTATCTTGCAAAGTAGAGGGGCCTCTGCATTTCTTTTAGGAGGCAGAGAGTAAGTGGTGATTTAAATGAGATGTTTGTATTTCTAAATAGCTGTACTTTGGGGGCTTAGAAGAAAGCAACCTTGACCATGCATGGACAGCAGGCCCTGGTGGCAGCCGGCAGCCCCGCCCACGGCCATCCATCTGCTCCTCGCTAGGGGGCGGGAGGAGCGCCAGCTCCGGGGCCTGCAGATGGGACGAGGGCTGACGCTTTGCCACCCAGGTGCTCGTGGGATGAGCCTTGTTTCCGTGGTCAAAGCAGGAACAGCGGAGGAGTCTGAGGCACCCTCTGCGCAGTCACCCTTTCAGGCTGGGGCCTTGGGCAGCGCACGCCCGCCCTGCGTCAAGGCTGGGCACACCTGCGTGGGGAGCCTTGACCTGGGCTGTTTCTCTCGCCTTCCTCAGGGCTGGAGCAGCTTTACCATTGGAGCCAGCAGGTTCGCCTCGGCTGCAAAGGAGGGCGTAAGTAACCGTCCCAGTGTTCTGCTGGCCACCTCTGGCCTAGGGTTCTGGGAACCATGGGGGCACGTGGGCAGCGGTCCCGGGGACACCAGCCCTCCGTGCATGGGCCTGACTCCCCAGCCAGGGAGGTCCTCGAGCCTGGACGGCTCTGCAGGACCACGCGGCAGTTCTTGCTGCGGCCGTGCCTCCCTCCATGTCAGAGGTGGCCTTGCCCGCTGGGAGTGGGACAGGCGTGGCTCCGACCCATCCCTGGCCTGGCGAAGTAGGTCACGGGCACCTCATGCCCCTTAAGTTTCTGCATCTGGGTCTTCCAAGTGGTGGTCTGATGGTCGGGTTTTGTGCCTCACCCTTGCCTGCCCTGGGCTCGAGGACAGGAGGATTTGGGTCGGCCAGGACGGCTGTGGCACATGAGGCAGTGACTTGGCGAGCAGGGGCACTGAGGGGCAGGCCTCAGACCCGGGGAGGCGTGGGCCTGGGAAGGAGCGCTGGCCCAGGCTGGGCCATGGCCATGGTGCGAGAGGTGGAGAGGGGTCCGGAAGAGAAGGGAGAGCCCAGAGCCAGGGCCAAGGGCCAAGGCCGACAGCCCAGCCTGCTGAGCCAGGGCAGACGGCCCTGTGCACCTGGAGCTGCCCCGGCAACAAGCCAGAAGCATCCCTGGTGCTCTCGGCATGAGTGAAATTCAGGGACCACCGGCCAGGTGCTCCCTACGGCCCAAACAGGCCCTGTCCTGCCGTTCTGCCCTGTGAGGAGCCCAAGTCCTTGTTGAACAGGGCAGGGGGCTGGGCATCCAGGGCACCAGCTCTCGCAGTGCCGTGGCTTTGCCACTTGGCTGCTGCTGGTTCCCGCCAGGGCCTCTGCTTCCTCGTGTCTGAGGGCAGCTGTGGCCAGGGTGCTCAGGGTTCCTCCAGCTGGGTGTCCCTAGCCAGGTCTCTGCTCCTTTCAATGCGTGTGAAGGTGATTGGGGTGCGGGGCCCTGGGCTGCTCAGGCCTCGTCCTCTGCACCAGGGCCCTGGTCCTGCCACAGTCTGGAGTATGGTGCTAGCCCTGCTGTCCCCCAGCCCTGGCACAGCACTGGTGTGCCCCGGCTCCAGTCCCCACTGGGCTGGCACTTGTGCTAACCCAGGCATGGCCCGCAGCTCCTCTGGGCACATGGGAGCTGCTGCCGCGTGGGAGACAGTGCAGGAACTGAGTCCATCAAGTCCTGCAGGAGTGAAGCCTCGTGGCCAGTGTGAGGAACTCGATTAAAGGCTCTGTCTTTGTTTTTATTTTAGGCTACAAAGTTTGGATCCCAAGCAAGTCAAAAGGTAACGCAGGAGCAGCTTTCATACTCCAGTCTGTTTTAAAACTCAGATTCTGAGTCTGTGACACCACATGGAGTGTCTGGAAGCTGCGTGGTTCCCCCTTCTCGGGCCACACGTAGAGGGCCTGGGTCCCAGCCTAGAAGGGAGGGATGTTCCGGGCATCGGTGCGGTCGCCTCGTGTGCCCGTGCAGGTCAGCAGGGGAGTAGGGGGCCGGGCTGGCTTGGGTCCTGCAGGGCCAACTCTTCTCCCGGCCATTGGCAGCTGGCACAGGTGTGAGGCCACCGTGCGGTGACCCCCTGCTTTGGGAGCAGGACACCCAGTTCAGCAGTCGAGCTGCACTGGCAGCTGCCAGCCCCACGCTGTGGTCAGCGCGTCCTCCCGCTGCAGGCGGTGGCGGCCTCGGGCCTTGGCCTTTCGTTCCTCCTTCAAGGCTCGGTTGGTGGCCCCCGGTTCCTACGTGGTTGTTGGGGCTGTGGTCGGGACCCACCTCTGCAGGGTCGGGGTCAGAATCACCTGCGGGAGCCAGCGGCCATGTGGCCTTTCCAGGTGCGGAGCTGTGGGTGGCCTTTTGGGATGTGCTCCCCTCTCCGGAGAGGTCCTCCCCCTCTCGTGCTGCTCGTTGCAGCCGCAGGGACGTTGCCCCGGCTCCGTTTCAGGCTCCTGAGCCGCATTGGTGCACGCGGTTCTGGAATGGGTCCGTTTGGAGCAGAAGCTCAGTCGGGCTCCAGGCAGGAAGCGGCTGGCTCTGAGACCACCTTTTGTGACCCCCACCTCACCCTGTGGTGCGCGTGGAGGTGCCTCCTGGTTGTCGCTAACGCTGCTCCCCACCTTGCTCTCTCCTGTCTCTCTGCTGTCGTGGTAAAGTTTTGGGGTTACAAACAGCAGCCAGAGCCGGTAAAGCCCGTGTCTGCTCGTGCTCCGCGGTGCCTGCTCAGCATGCGCTCAGCTGCCTGTCTCTGCTCTGCTCTCGTGTGCGCAGACCCTGCTCCCTGGCCTGTCACAGCCGCAGCTCCTTTAAGATCCACAACCTGGGTGCTGCCCGTGGAGATTCTGGCCGGGCCTGGGGCCCTGCAGCCAGGGGCTGCTCGGCGAGATTTTCATTTCGTGGTTTAATTACCTTGCACTGAATCCAGAGGAATCTGTCCTGATGAGGAGGCTCCTTCCGGTGTTGCGGAATTCTTCCCCTTAAATCTTTCACCTATGCTTGTCCCGACCTTGAGGGGTAGGGAAGCCCATGTCCCCAAGCCCCTACACCGCGGGGACACCAGCGTCAAGAGAGGCCGAGCTCCATTCCCAGCACCTGCTTCCTGCGGCCAGGCCTCTCTGCCCCTTCCCTCTAGGTGGGCTCAGTGCCACCCCAGGGAGGGAAGGGGACGTGCCCGCATCAGTGAGGAGTGACCACCGTTCGTGTCGGCACTCGGAATGGGCTCCGGGGCCGGCCGGTAGGTGGGGGTCGCTGTTGACTCCGGTCCTCACAGAGCTCACAGGCTCTGCGAGGCGCTCCCGCCAGCCACCCCGTATCCGTGGGCCCTTCCGGCGAGAGTGTGGGCAGGGCAGTGGTCTCAGCATTCTTTGGCGGCTGTGTGTACATTGGGGAGTCCTGTGCCCTGTGACCCTGCTGCCTCTGCTTGCGTCCCGCTGCTGTCCCTTCTGTTGGCGAAGCTCCAGCTGCCCTTGGCAGGCCCATGCTGCCGCATGCTGGCTGCATCCGCGGCGAAGGCTGCCATGCCGGGCTCATGCGCTTCCCTCCCCACAGGCTTCGGAGCTGGGCCACAGCCTGAGTGAGAGCGTCCTCAAGCCTGCGCAGGAGAAGGTAATAGGCAGCTGCCCCCGGGGTGGGCGCTGCCGTCCCCGACCTTCCACTCGGGAGGTGGCTGCGTGGGCATGCACCGGGCCAGGGCACATCATTTGTCCAGCAGCTCGGATTGCCCGGGTTCCAGACTCGGCCTGGCCTGGCACCCGCTCCTCTGCCCCGCCAGGCTGCAGTGCGCAGAGGGGGCCGGGGGTGGTGCCAGCCCGTCCCCGGGAGGTGTGGGTGATGCAGGGATGTTGCAGAGGCCATCTTGAGGGCCATGAGCCCCACTAGCTCATCCCCTTGGCACAACAGGGAGGTGGCAGGGCCCCCAGGGAGCCCCGCCTCAGATAAGCAGGGGTCATCCTGTAATGTGCGTTGTCGTCTGCCACCAATGGCCGCAGGTGCCACGTTCTCCAGACCTTACCGTGGCATGGTCTCGTGATGCTGAAATCATTCTGGGGCCACTGTAGAGCTTTTTGGGACTTACGTGATGGGGTCTCCCTGCCCTCGTGGCTGTGTCAGGTGCTCTCACGCCAATGGTTCCCTGCGTTCTTCTGAGGCTTTCGGCGGCCCCTTGCCCACGGCTGATGTGTTTTAATCTGCGCAGGTGAAGGAGGGGAGGATTTTCGATGATGTGTCCAGTGGGGTCTCTCAGTTGGCGTCCAAGGTAGGGCAGGCCCCGCCTGATGTGCGGGCACGGCCAAGCCAGTCTCCACATCCACAGCTGGCGCGGGGCAGGAGCGCAGGGCACGTCCTCAGCGTGAGGAGGGCTGCCCGCTGCCCGGAGGCCTGAGGGATGTGGAAACAGCTTGCACGGGGGCTGGTCAGCCGCTAACTCTCGTCTCTCCTCTGCCCCTCTCGCTGCCGCTGGCCTTTCCCTCGGTAAGTGCCGGCACCCGGCGCGAGCTGCTGTCATCTCGCTACTGCCACGGACTGTTTGGGGCATGCATTTCGCTCTGTTTCCAGCAGGAGGTGCTGTGTGGATGGGAGGAATCCCGGGGGACCTTGTGCCCACCGTGAAGAGCAGGCTGTGTCTGCAGGGGACCTTCCTTGCTCCCTCCACCCCCGTGTGTGGGCGTGTTTGGGCACAGCTCGTCTGTACACGGGGCTGTCCTGGCTGCAATGTCCCGCGTTTGCCTGAGCACTGCTGCTGTGTTGCTGCGTGTGTGTTGTGTGCCGTGTGTGTGAGGCTCTTCTTACTTCTAGATCTTAAGCTGGGTCTTCTCAGCAAGGCAGCGTGAATTGGCTTTCAGGCTGGGCTCTCTGTGAGTAGCCGGTGTCCGCATCTCCTTCCAGGTCCAGGGAGTCGGCAGTAAGGGATGGCGAGACGTCACCACCTTTTTTTCCGGGAAGGCAGAGGACCCCTCGGATGGGTAAGCCATGTCCTGCCAGCCCTGTGCCCCTTGTCCTCCCGTGGGCTCCAGGTGAGCGACGCCCCTGCTGGGGAGGGCGGACAGATAGTGGGGGCCGGGATGGCCATGCAGAAAGGCGCCGGGTGCCCTGCGAATGCAGAGAGGCCCGTCTGCTTGCTCTGTGGGTCCCACGAGAGCTACCACTTCCCAGGACAGGTCGGGGGGAGCCTAGAGGGGGCCCTGCTCTGCGATTCTGCTGTCTCCCAGGCCCCGGGTGGGTGGCGTGGGCAGGGGCCTCAGAGGCCCCTGGAGGGCACCAATGCCCAGATCTGGGTCAGGGCACCGTCCCTGCCATGGCAGAGGCGTCTCTCCTTTTGGGCACACAGTGGAGTGACTGCAGCTGAGCAGGGCAGGTCCTGCCCATCCCCAGCCTCTGTCCCCAGTGCCAGGCCCCCCAGCCCCGTTGAGCTGGTTCTCATCACAGTTGGGAGGTGGTAGAAAAGGAATTTTTCTTTCAAATTGTCCTCTGGCTTCCTGGCGACGTCCTCAGCTCCAAAGCGAGAGAGACACAGCTCCCGCCTGCTGTGGCTGCTGCCGATCACGAGGGCGGCCTAGGGTCACTCACCCGGCAGAGGCCCTGGCAGAGCTGCCCGGGGACGGGGTTCTGAGTGGGGGGCCGGGCTCCTGGGCTCAGTTTGCTGGCCCTGGAGTCTGCTCTCAGCCAACAGGCCAAGAGCAGCCCAGGCTGCCAGGGCCCCGTGGTGCAATTTCCGGGTTTGTAATAGCTGCTCAGAGTTCCTCCACTTTTAAAAGACCCCCAGAGGGCCACGGTTACCAGAGCAGCGGCGGGGACAACTCGCAGAGCAGCACCATAGACCAGAGCTTCTGGGAGAGCTTCGGAAGCGCTGAGCCCTCCAAGGCCCGCAAGTCCCCGAGCAGTGACAGCTGGACGTGTGCGGACACCTCGACGGAGAGGAGGAGCTCGGACAGCTGGGAGGTGTGGGGCTCGGCATCCAACCACAGGAACAGCGACGGCGACGGCTGGGAGAGCTGGGAGGGCACTGGCGGGGAGGGCAGGGCCAAGGCCGCCAAGAAGGCAGCGCCACCGTCCGCGCCTGCCGACGAGGGCTGGGACAACCAGAACTGGTAGGGCCCTGCACGCCCCAGCCCTGGTGCCCTCGGGTCCCTGCGCGTTTGCACTCTGCCCTTCATCTCCGCCCCCATCCCACCCAAGAAACGGCCACCGGTGTGCGCACGGTGTCTCAGGAGGCAGGGCCCTGGGGACTTGGTGCCGTCTGGCCAAGTGGGGCTGGCCTGCTCTCCAGGGCCGTGTCGGGGATACCTGCCCGTTTTATACCCTCTGAGTCTCCTCCTCGGACTCCGTGGAGTCTCAGGACTGGACGCCGTCTACTGCCAGGCAGCGGGTGTGGGCGCAGAGTCCTGGGACCAGCGGGCAGCTGATTCACTGAGAAGCATCCCTGGGGGCTGGGACCACGTCACGTGCGATGCTGTCAGTGACAAGAGTTGTTCTTTTTCCCTGAAATTTTTTTTTTTTTTTTTTTACCGTTAAAGGTTTGCTCTAGTTCTTTTTTTCTTTTTGAAGAAAATGTCTGGAGTTTTAAAGGTGGAAACACCAAAAGCAATACCAGAGCTCACACTGCCGTCCAACCACCCTCATCTCCCGCCCGCGTCGCATCTTGCTGGCCTTTGCTGTAAAACTCACCTTTTTCATCCCCGGCGGGTCCTATGTGGGCGATGTACAGTTCCGTCTTGCCAGATGAACGCCCCTCAAGTGGCCACGCCCAGCACCTGAGCTCCTCTCAGCGCTTGAGCTCTGTGGCCGCGGAGCCTGGAGGGAACAGGAGCGGAGTGTGGCGGGGAAGTGGGCTGGCACCTCGTCTAATGTGGGGGGCTGGGAGGGGGAGGGCCAGGTGCGAAGGAGGCTGTGCTCTCTCAGGGCTGCTCCCCGGGTTTAGGGGTGTCGAGCAGCATCTGCCTGGGCCCGTGGAGGGTCCGGCCCCTGGGTCGTAGCCACACCTGCAGCTTTGTCCCTGTCACGCCCCCCTGTCTTCTCACTGTCATTTGAGTCTCTCGGACTGCCCCAGAGCCTGCTGCACTGTGTGACTGAGCTTCCTCACAGGCAGCCACGTGGACTTGGCTAGCGTGGCCGCCCTGCCCCCAGGACTCTGGCACTGCTGCTGTGTGTGGCCCATCTCCCTGCACCGCCCCCCGCCCGTCGACCCGGTTCTGACCAGCAGTCCGTGCACCCAGAGCCTGCGTGTGCATGCTGTCCGCGCCCCGCCCTGCGCTGCTGCAGTGGTGTCCGCTGCACCCGGTTGCCGTCTGCGGGGCCCTAGCCTGCTCTGGGCCTGGGCTCCTGTGCTTGTCCTCTGGGATTCAGCCTCCTGCGGAACAGGACAGGCCTTGGACAAGGGATCCTGGTGTTTCTTCCCCTCGGGTGGGCCCGTAGCCCGTTGGGGGCTGGTGCCCTCAGCTGTGGTTGGGTCTGAGGTCAGTGGCCAGAGGCTCAGAGTGATGAGAGCCAGCACGGAGGTGTCACCGTGGACCAGCCAGGAGGACTGGGGAGGGGTCTCTGCTGGGCAGGGCCGTGTCTTTTTCAGGCTGAGGCTTGGGAGACAGAACCCGAGACAGCTCGTGTGTTGCTGCTCGAGGGGCGCAGTTAGGGTTGCTTGGACCCCGTTAGGAGGGGTGGTCTGAGGACAGTGGAGTCTGTTGCTCCTGTCTCCACACTAGCATCCTGGCTCATCAGCACAGCTGTAGGCTGCCTGCCCTGAGAGCTGTGTTCTGTTTAGTGGGGTGGGGGGTCCCCCTGCCCCTGGGAGCCCTTGGATGCCAAGTGCAGTGAGGAGGGGGCTTGCGCTTTGAGATTGGCTGCAGCAGAGGGTCCTGGCACTGTGGAATGCGGGGATACGGTGGCCCAAACTCCTCCCAGCAGGGAGTGGCCCCTCCCCTCTGAGGTGCTGGCCGGTGGGGCCTGGGACGCAGTGCCCTGCCTCTCAGGCCAGGTGCGTGCGGGGCCTGCGGGGCAATGGCCAGTGTTCACTGAAGTACAAGAGCTTTGGGGTACCTGGCAAACCCCACGGGCCCCCCCACTACGCAGGTGCTGCTTGTGTGAGGGAGGAGGGGACCAGGGCAGGTGCGGCCAGTGTGGGTGGAGCACATGCCAGGGTGGTCCCGGCCTTCCAGCTGGGTGTCACATGACTGAGAGGAGGCCAGGCCCTCAGCCGAGTGGACAGCTGGGTGACCCTGGCATACTCTGGGTGGCCAGTGGAGGCATCAGTGACCCTCAGCCTGGGGAAGCGGATAGTGGCTCCTGTGGACAGGGCCTGGGCTTCAGGAGGGCCCCGTGTCCTCCCAGAGACACTCAGCCCCATTCCAGGGCAGCTGTGTGAAGAGCGCTGTGGGTGTTGTGGTCTCTGCCCTCCATCCAGCCTGAATACTCAAGGTGCCACCTGAGGCTAGAGGGTGACGAGCCAGGAGGCCCAGAGGAGGTTACAGAATAAGCCACCTCCTCCTGAGTGGCCTCCCTGTTCTGGGCTGCACTTCAGGCCTTGTGGGCAGGTCCGTGCGGACTCTGGCTCCAGGAGGCCAGCCTGGCCACCCTGGGGTGCTGTCTCCCACCAGCACCCCCCCCCCTCGAGCTGGCTCTGCCGTGCCTGTGCCCCATTCTCCTGCCCCAGGCACAGGCCTGGCTGGTGGGCCCTCTCTGAGCCAGCCCTGGGCACAGGCCTGACAGGTGGGCCCTCTCTGAGCCAGCCCTGCCACTTCAGGACCTTGTGCAGGATGCATCCTGAGCTTCCCAGCCACCCGCTTGTCACATCCGTGCACTTTGGCTGTCACCCTGTTCAGGCGCTCCAGCTGGGTGACCCTGCCCAGCAAGCTTCCCTCGCCTGCTGCCTGCTTGTGGGCTGGCAGGGAGACAAGGGGGCTCCGGGGCACGTCTGGGTTGGGGTGGCAGCAGGGAGAACGGGCCCTGCTCTGTTCTGACCCAGCTGACATATGGGGGTCTTGGCTCCCAGAACACTGAGACTGTCGGGGTGTGTTGGGAGTGGTGCAGGAACCGCCTCCTGGAGGCCCCTCTGTCACCCTGTGTTGCTGGGACTGGGGGAAGTGGGACCTCGGCTCGGGACCCCCACCCAAAGGGGCTGATGAGTGCTGGGCTCCGCAGGCCTGTGGCCACGGCGGCGATCTGTGAGGACAGTTGCCAGCCCAGGCTCCACCCTGCAGCTCCTCAGCCCTGAGCCTGGGTGCTGCTCAGCGGTCTGAGGGCCCATGGGGCCCTCAAGGGTACCCAGGGCAGACAGGCCCACCCTTGAGGAGCTCAGGGCTGTGTGAGTGCACATGCGTGTGCCCTGTTTGCCAGGCCGGGAACCCTCAGCGGGCTGTGGCGCAGGACCGCTGGCGGGGCGGGAAGACCAGCCCTGCAGGCCCAGCGTCCAGACTGAGCATGGGGGGCTTGGAGCGGTGGGTCTGAGGCCTGTCCTGGCTGCAGGAGCACAGCGGGGGTGGGAGGCCGGGCCCCCAGCCCCTCCTGACTTCTTACAACAGCGGCGTGCGAGCGATCTGCAGAGCTGCCTGTGTCCCCTCGCCCAGGCCCTGTGGGAGGGCGGGGCGGGCCTGGCCTGCTCACCACCCCCAGCCTGCTGCCCAGGGACTGCAAGCTCGCGGACCAGCTGTCCAAGAGGTGGCAGTGCAGCCAAATTCTGGGTCCACATGGCCAGGGGTCCGGGGGGTTGGGGGGTGGGCGAGAGCCCACCCAGAAGGCTGTCCCCTCCCCACAGCAGCATCCAGCCTGCTGGGCTTTGTCCCCCCAGCAACCATCACCACCTGGGCCTCTGCCAGCGCCAGACACCCGAGGGCCCCTGTGCTGTGCCAGCCCCCGACAGCGCATGTCCTAACTCCAGAGGCCGAGCTCAGAGCAGGGGTCCCAGAGGGGCTGGAAGTCTGGAGGGGAGCAGCCCCCTTGCGCTGTCCTATGAGTGCAGAGGCAGGGCTTTGGGGACTGGGTTCCCAGGGCCAATGGCCGCCTTCAGTGCCCCCAAAGTACCCATGGGACACTGGGGCTTAGGTCAGGGTCCCTACATACACAGGCTGGCACAAGGGTTTGGGTGCTCAGGTGGGCATCAGAGAAGTAGGTGCCCCACCCGGTCCACCTGGAGCTCGGGAGAGTGAACTGCGCCGGAGGCTGTGCAGCAGGGCCGGGCTGTCCCGCCCTTGAATGGCTCAGTCCTTGGCCAAGGGCAGCTGGGGGCCATGTGTAACCTCCCAGGCATCTCCTGGCAAGGGACAGCCATGCCCCAGCCCCTGGGGACACTACTTGGAAGGGCGGCTCAGGGGGCCCCAGGGCATCTGCTGACCACCCCCATGGCCCGGCAGAATGTGGGTTGCCCACTGTCTGTGGGGATGTGGTCCTGTGGACAAGCAGACTGAGCCCCCATCTGTCCCCAGAGCAGCCCAGCAGGGAGGCCTGCAGGGGGAGAGGCGAGATCCTTCTGCAGACCCCAGTCCTGCCAGGCTGGGCGGGGCCTGACCTCTGGGCCCTATATAAGCTCCAGCCTTCCTGTGGCCACAGCAGGACCAGAGTGGACAGCACCTGGGGGTGTGGGGGACACTGTCTTATGGGCAGGCAGAGGTTGGTGACTCAACCTGTGGCCACCATGGCATCTGCTCAAGTCTGTTATCTGAGGGTGACCTTGACCTTTCAGAGAGCTCTGGATACGGCCGCAGGACCAGGATGCCAGGGTGGGCTGGTGGGAGACCTGGGCTGCCCAGTCACTAGGCCTCTGGGGGTCTCAGCGCCCAGGGCCGTGGGGGCGCGAGGAGGGTGACGCTGAGCAGAGAGGGGCTTGTGTTCAAGCCATGCCCGGGAGCGGGTCCCACCGAGTTGGGCCAGGTTTCTGGGGTGGGAGGGGTCTCGCCGCAGAGTGTAGACAGGGAACATCCCGGGGCCCACAGGAGCGTCCCTGCCAGTGCCTGGGTCCCAGCATGGGGGTGCAGGGTTGGGGAGTGGTTGCTTAAAATTCCCTGGTGGGGAGCAACAGCCTCTGTGCCCCTGGGCAAGGCCTTGGGCTGACTCCCTGGTGGGGACACCCCTGGAATGGGTGTGCAGTGGGGTCTGTGCTCAGCTGGTGGGGGGATGGGACGGTCTGGTCACGGGATCCTGGACCCCCACCTGGTGGGGGTCGCTGCTGACAGACACAGGGCTGGGGCCGCACTCGGGTCCCCCTCAGCTCAGCACAGGGGGCTCAGGCCCAGCCAGGAGTGCTCTGTCCACCTCCTGCCCAAGACCTGGGCACAGTAGGAGGACTTGGGTCACTGGTGGCTGACACGCCCCCACCCCTCCCTGCCACGGTGACATCACTGGGTCACCCTGGCTTCTGCATCTCGAATCTGAGCTCCACTCCCAGCCCCCTTTGGGTCCCCTGTTGCCCCAGTCCTCTTCATGGCTGCCATAGGGACTCGGGCCACTCAGCCCTCCTGTGGCCCATGCGCCTGCGTGCCTTGGTCTCAGAGCCACCCTGCCCACCGCACATACCCCACACCCCCTACTGGCACCCCCATACCCACCTGCCTCCCACTCTCACCAGCGGGTCTTGCTCCCTTCAGCCAGGTCTCCGATCTCCCTTCCGCCTCCGGGGCGAGGCTGGGCGGCCGGGGCTGCGTGCCTGACAGTCCTCCAGCCCTACAGCAAGGCCCAGCCCCCACGAGCGGGCAGACAAGGTCCTGCTGCCCCTCGGCAGCCCTGCTGTGCACCCACTGTGGATGGAAATGGAGGGGGAGGTTCCTGGCATGGCCCCATCTCCGGCTTCCAGTCACCACTCGAGCTGAGTTCCCACGAGGAGGCAGACGGGGGCAGGGTACCTGGGCTTGACCTTTGGCCTTGCCGTCTTCCACCCTTGCCTCAGGGATGCTTTTGTGTGCTGTTTTTTTAAAACAGTTATTAACCTACTTGTCCACTTAATTCTCTATTGTATCAATGTTTGCTCAGCGTTAGCCTTCAACGCCTTTTCCACATAGTTTCCAACGGCGCAAACGTTTTGGCCGTGAGTGTCCTCTCGCCCGCCTGCCTGAGAGGCTCTGCCATCTGCTGTCCCGGGACTCACAGCCAGTCACATCTGGCTCCTCCGCACTGGGCTGTGCTTCTCGCGGAGCACTGTGCTCCGTGCCCGTCTCTGGGAGCCCACACCACGCGCACCAGGGACGCTTGCACCTGGCCGCTTCCTGTTTGGACATTCAGGTAGCTTCCCTTTGGGGCAACTCTGCAGTGTCGTCTGTGATACCCCCAAAGGGAGCTGACGGGAGACACCGGGGGGTGTCTGTGCCGAGCGGCTCTCCCTAAGACACGTCGTGTGGGTTGATGTGGAAGGGGAACTTCCGTGTCAGAGGGGACACTTTGCGGTTCTGGGTTCAAGGGAACCTGCTTCCAGGGCTGGCCCCTGCGGGCACCTGGGCCACTCGGCTGCCACTGAGCGTGAGAGGGCACCTGGTCGAGGTTGCAGCCTGTGTTCCGGGGACTGCCACCGAGAGCCAGCACGGGGGACGAGAGCGCCTCTTGATGCTGTGGCTTCGCAGAGGGGCCGGAGTGGCGCACCACCCGTGTCCAGGGTGCCATGGTTGTGTTGTTGTCCGCTCTGGCGAGGGGCTTGGTTTGACTGTCAGGTGGGCAGGTCAGGAAGAGCAACCCCTATGCCAGGGGGCGCAGGCCGAGATTGCAGGGACAAGCCTCCGTGCCGGTGTGAACTGAGCCACTAGGTGAATCTACAGAACAACCTGAGTTCGGGTGAAGGCAAGCGTTTCGCTCCATCCAGTTCAGGGTTCAGCGCGGTGGGGCCACGGCTCGCAAGGTCCCCGCAGGGTCCACTGGGCCCCCGAGGAGGGCTGGGGTGGGCCGGGGACACTGAGCCCAGCATGGGAGGGTGGGGCTGCCCTTCCCAGGACGACAGCCTATCCCTGGAGGAGGGAGCCGGGGAAGGCAGCGTGGAGGGGAAGGAGGAGCGGGGCACAGCTGGCTTTGCGGAGCCCCCACCTTGACCAGACACGTTCAGCCCCATCTGGGAACCCAGAGACCCGCTCCGCTGCTTCCCGCTCTGAATGGGTCCTTGTGTCCGCCTAGCACCCCCCAGCCCAGCGCTAAGTGGGGCGGCCGAGGAAGCCCAGCTCTGTCCCCAGTTTCCAAAAATAGCCGCCCCCACCGCAGAGCCCCAGAGGCTCACGCGGAGCACCAGCTCTCACCAGAGCCCTCTGCCGCCTCCTTCGTCCCCCACTGCAGGAGTCACCACACGCACAGGCACGGCTGCACACGTGTGCACGCACACACTTCCCATTTGGAATTCTCCACGCAAACTCCCCACCGTGGACATGTCAACCTAGCAGTGCCCTTGGCAGCTGCTTCTCCTGAGGCCGGGGCTTGGGCCGGGAAATCCAGGTCAGCTGCCAAGGTGTGGGCGGGTGGGCAGCTGCAGTATTGGCTCCACGCCTCCAGTCGCCAGCGGGGTGGTTGTGCCCTCCTGGTCGCTGGCCTGTGCCTCCCTCCAGGCAGGGGCCTCCCCACGGAAGCCGCCTGGGTGGTCCTGTCACTGTGGACCCCTGGGAGGCCAGGTTCTCCTCAGCCACGGGGCTGGGCAGGGTCTCACCTTCCCGAGATTCCCCCCAAGTGGGGCTGGGTCCAAGTCCCCCTCAGGCCCCCTGGAGCGGTTGGGGTGGAGGAGGAGGTCGGCTGGTCACATGTCAGTCCTGACCACCCTGTCTGTTCCTGCAGCGAGTAGCCGTCCATGCCGTGCGGGAACTGGCTGCCCATGAAGCGGAGAGGGTTGGAGGGGAGGGGCCTTGGCTGCCTGGTGCGGGTGAAGCCCAGGGCAGGTGAGGGCCTGTGCCTCCCTCCCCTTCGCTGGGACTGGTGCCAAGCACGGCCAGCAGGTGGTCCCTCGGCCCTGCCCAGGCCGCCGCTCCCCTTGCACCAGCCCGCATCCCACCTCCAGCCCCTCCACATCTCTGCATCCCTTTCCTGTCCGCCCCGCTAACACGGGCATCCCCAACAGGAGAGCAGGGACTCCGGTGGTCCCCACCGCTGTGTCCCCCGCAGGCCACAGTGCAGAGGGCGCTCGGTGCCTGCTTCCTGCAGGAAAGTGGGGGGGCTCCCTCCCCAGAGGAGTCGGTGTCCTGTGGGGCATTCAGCACGGCCTGGCCTCGCAGCCAGCACACCTGCCCCACGGTGTTAACCTCGCTCAATGGGAGCGAGGCCACGATGATGCCCAAGAAGCCTCAACACAAGCCCAAGCACAGGACGTTCCAAACACGGCAATGGCGCTGACTTTTAAAAACATTTTGAAAGTTGAGGTTTAGGCCACACAGAGAAGCCCACGAACGTACCATGTCATTGTGTGAACAGGCACGACCTATGTGCAAGCACGGGACCTCCGGGGCCCCGTCCCCCAGGGACAGCCACCTCCCTGACCTCTCACCCCAGACGTGAGCGTGCCTGTGTGGAATCGCGCCGCGCACGTTCTGGGCGTCTGTCTCCCGGCTGAGCATTAGTGAGGCTCGTCCACGTGTGTGAGAGCCGTCCCCCGTCCTTGCGGTGTGGTGTGCCACCGTGCGGATGTTCCACGCTGCCCTGATCTCAGCCGCTGGGGGATGTCGGAGCTGTTTCCCGCATGGGGCTGTCATGAAGGATGCTGGCGTCACACCCACTCACGCGCTCTGGTGTCCGTGTGCACGTGTTTCTGTTGGGCGTAAACCCAGCAGAGAAGTCCTGTCATAGAGTGTGCACATTTTCCTCACTAGTAGAGAAGATCTAGCTACTTCCAAAGTGGCTGTACGATTCGTACTGCCACCAGCAGCGTACGAGGGCCCCCTGACTCAATGTCTTTGCCAGCCCGCGGTGTCAGCACTTGAGCCGAGCTGGCGGATGTTCAGCAGCGCCTGGTGTTTCCTTATTGAGGTGTAATTTACATGCAGAAATAGTTGCCTTTCGCTTGTGTAGTCCTGTGAGTTTTAACAAAGGCATTCGATCCTGTCACAAGGCCACAGTCGGTGCAGAGAACCCATGGTCAGCCCCGCCCCCACCCTGCAACCACCCACCTGTTCCCTGTCCCTGTCTCCCTTTCCGGAATGTCGCATACAGGAGTGTGCAGTCACAGCCTTAGGTTGGCTTTTTTCGCTCAGGATGGTGCATCTGAAATTCATCCGTGTTGAGATGTCGTAAAGGACACATGCTTACCTCCCAAAGATAAATCCTCCCTCAATTCATCACGCTTTCTGGGGAGGCCCTTAGAGGCTTCCAGCCCGACCCCCCGTCCTCTCTGTGCCTGCTGTGGGGTCTTCTTGTTTGGCTTGAGGCCTTCGGGTCTGGGTCCTCACAGCTAGGCGGGCCGCTGTCACCCCTGGGTGTGCTTCCCCCTCGAGGGGAGAGTGGCTTCTCACGTGGCCTGGGTCTCACCTGCAGTGCACATGGCCATGGGGGATTCTGTGTCCCCAGGGTGTTGTACGTCCCCTGGCCCTGCCATCTGGGGGGGCCTCTGTCTGGGTGAACAGGCACCCAGGGGAACCCCTGGAGTTGGCCCTGGGCCCTCCTGGGCCCTGTCTTCCGCAGGCGCAGGTGGGGTACCTCTCTCAGTGAGATCCCAGAGGTGGCAGGACCATCCCTGTCGCCCTCCCCATCCCAGATGTGTGGGGACCTCAGGGGAGGCCAGGCATCACCCAGGAGCGTCTCTGACCCTGTCTCCCTCTGCAGCCTGCCCAGCCCTCTGACCTGA
>RJWJ010004709.1:0-73693 GCA_004363605.1 Indri indri | reverse complement strand
AGAAGCTTTAGGCTCAAGAAAATGCTGAGCTCCTCATGGAGCTCTTATGGTGGAAGTGTCATTCTTGCTGCATTTATTAGGCTCATAAATTCTTTCCCTTTTCAGTGGCAGGAGCCCAGCCGAATCCGACATTCTGCTGCTAGATATAGCAAGGAAGCTGGATATGTATGGCATCAGGCCTCACCCTGCCAGCGATGGTGAAGGGATGCAGATTCACCTGGCTGTTGCTCACATGGGAGTACTGGTGTTACGGGTAACAGCTCTTTCCTCTCAAGCCCTTCAGCTTGAGGGGGTTATCTTGGCTCAACTTGGGTGTTCATTCCCAAGGTGATTCCACCCCTCAGTCTTCCCACCAGCTGGAAAAGGAAGTAATTTATTGTATTTACTTGCAGTTGATAGTTGATCTATTATATTTACCTTTAGTTGCATGACAAGTACGCATGACAAACTAATAAACATGGGTACCTGTAGGGAATAGATAGAGGGAGACAGAAGCAGGAGTGACAGTGGTAGGAGTAAGACTTCTTAACATACATATCTTTTGTATACCTTTGATTTTTGGACAATGCGAATAGATTCCCTATTGCACAAACAACAACCAAAGAAAAGCTAAGCTATTTGGGCAGACCAGGAAAGGCAAAGGAGTTTAGAGGAGTTAGGAATGGGTGAAGCCTGCAGTAATTAAATAGAATATACTAGAGGAGGTTCTATCTGAGCTGACAAGAAGGCTTGACTATGTGGAAGGCTTTCTGGGTGGGGAGAATGAGGAGACTATAGGAGAAAGGTACAGAGTTGGATATAACGGTGTTTTGGGGGGGCAGTGGGAGTGTAGGCTGTATATTCAATATAAATGGGGCAGTGAGATACAGCCGAGACCTGATGGAGGCAGTGAGGAGCTACTAAAGGTGTTTGAACAAATGGAGTGGCAAAAGAAAGAGGGCATTTTTTTTTTTTTTTAGCAGTTGAATCTGGAAACATGAGAAAGGGGCGAGATTAGAGACACTATTATAGTAATCCTTTCCTATTGTGATCCCCCTGTCTTGGCTAGGAATCTTCCCCAGGCATCCCCCTTCTTTCTTGCATTCCAGAGCAGCCTTATATCCCACCTGGAATGCCCTCTTTGGCCATCGCTTCTACCTAGTGTGACAGGATCAATCTGCATGAGAGATGGATCAAGGGTGGTCCCATTCATGAAGTGAATTTTCTATCAGGTTGGCACTGTCTTACAAACCAACTCTTGCTGACACATTCTGAAATCTACCATGTGTTTCTTTATAGGGAAATACAAAGATCAATACTTTCAACTGGGCTAAAATCCGCAAGTTGAGTTTTAAGAGAAAGCATTTTCTTATCAAACTCCATGCCAACATCTTGGTAAGTATTTTCTGTTCATCAGAATTTTGGGGTTGTTTCTATAAATGGTTTAAATACAAGTGGTGAAAGCCGGCTGGCCCTGAGGGGCAATGTGCCTTCTCTTGTGCCTCTACGGAAATCAAACACAGCTTTAGTCCCATTTTTACTAAAGGTAAAACACTGAGAAATCTGATTGGCAGTTCATAATGAGTGAAGTAAAAGGAAAATGGGGTAGCTGGGCTAAAAGGCAAGTCTCCATGGAAACTAGGGATTTGATGAGTCAAATGAGAGTGACCAGATCCAGGACTAAGGACATATTCATTTGATGTTATCTGTTACATTTTACAAAGTATCTTCACCACTTTCCTTAAGCAAAAATTATTGAACACCTACCATATGCCAAAAAGCCAAGCAGGATGTGGGAGGGGGGTATACACGTAAGCGAAAGAAGCAATTATTGTGCAAAGCTGCATGTACAGATGAGACATTGGTGCTAGAAAGGATGTTCTTTTTTGACCATACAAAAACTAAAAATGTGCATTAACTAATTGTTGACCTACTGAAGATCCAGCAGTTTGGGCTTCATTCGCTGGATCTTGGCCTTATATAAAAGTGTTCGCTTGAGCAGTTCAGGACCCAATTTGAAGCTCATGGAGAGTCCCAGGGGCTGCATACCGGAACCTGGAAAGGAACAAGAAAAGGGGAGTCAGTGTAGTGGGTTGATGGGGCTGCTGAAAACAAGGCTGCAAGCACTCCGTGTAGCCTTGTCCTATGGGGGTATGTAGGGAGTCAGGGAATGGGGAAAACTTGAACTTTGGGTATGGAAGGCCAAGCTCCCATAGGACATATTAGAATAAGCTAAGCGAGCAATATAGAACATCGTGGAACAAAATAACATATAGAGGAAGTGTTTCTAGCTGGTACATTAAAAAGACTCATGTGCATGTAATCATCCTATAAACTCTTCCATCTGTAAGGAAATCTCCTCCTCCATCCCCTTTCCTGTTGGTCATTTATAACTTCTTGTCACCTTGAAAAGATGCCCTTTGATGTTCATTTTAACTTTATTTACAACTTCATAAAACTGTTCCTGGCAGAAATGAGGGAGTGAAAAAGCATTTAAGGCGAGGGGAGTGTGCAAAGCAAGATTTGCTTCTTAGAGAAGGCTCTGTTTGTGAGCAGTGGCCCTGTCTGTTCCTCGGAAGGTTGCCAATCATTAGGTTTCAGTAGGTGTGAAGCCTACAGGGAGCCAAGTGGAAAATCAGAAGCTGCATGGGCTGCTGGACCGATAGTTTGGAAGGGTTGGGATTTGAAGGTCTTTGATATTCTTGAAGGATGTTTTGCTTCATGGAAATTGGTTTATACAGGTGCTGTGCAAGGACACCTTGGAGTTCACCATGGCCAGCCGAGATGCCTGCAAGGCTTTCTGGAAGACTTGTGTGGAGTACCATGCTTTTTTTAGGCTTTCTGAGGAGCCCAAATCAAAGCCCAAAACCCTACTCTGCAGCAAGGGCTCAAGTTTCCGCTACAGGTAATTAAATATTGCACACAGGCAAACTACACACATTGCTTCTTTTCAATAACATGGGAGGCATAGGAGTTGTTCCAACTCTAGAAGCCATAAATAATCCATTTCAGTCACTTCAAAGATTATACCCTTTACTGCTCATTCTCTGTGTGACACATTAAGTCAATGTTTCCTAACTGGGAGGCAGGGGAGGGGGGCACCCTACGTAAGGTGGGATCAGAATTTCGGCAAGGGTCAGGGGGACATATGTACTTGGAGAATATATGTTCAGTAAGCCTATTTTTCCCTTATATCCAACTTATATGCAAGCGATGGAAAGGAAAGCCCAACAACATCCTTTTGGTATTAAAAGATAGAGTGAGAAAGCACTGGATGGTATAAGGGATTAAAAAGATTGAGCAATATGGCGCTGGAGGCTCCTCACTGCAGGTCACACCTTGGAGGAATAGAAGCGAGGTTGAATTAAGATCTTGTTTTTACTTGAACACACCAGGCTAGGAATTTTTGGAAGAACTTTTCAAAACTCTTAGCTAGAGGTAAAAAATGGGGATCGAATGTTTCCACATAAAGGATTTTTCTAATAGTGGAATCCTGACTTAGTCGAAATTGAGATCTAAAAAACTGACATATTTCTCATGGAATCTCCCCAGAGCATATTCTACAAATCTCTGCCTTCTTAAACAGAAGATACTGAGCGTATTTTGCCCTTTTCTTAATGAGCTGAGTTATTATAAACATCACTTATTATCCTTTGCAGGCAGCTGTAGTGCAGTGATGGCCTCAGGGCGGGGGAGGCATGTCAGGCCCTGCACTTCAATGATAAATGGCCCAGACTTTTGGGGTTTTATTATTCTTGTGATTTCTTTTTTGGCTCTTGTTTCTCCCAACAGGGAGCTGGCTTTCTTTGCTAGTGTATGCCTGACTGGAGCAATCCTCTTCTACTGTTTAGTTAGCTGCTTTTCTTCTACCATGGATTGGGAAACCAGATAAATAACCTCATTAAAAGTAGTATGTAAAATAAGAGGCAGTTGACTCTGATTTGGAGATAGAAGAAAGGCCTTTAAAGGAACGTATGTTAGTGTTAAAGCCCCAAATTTTTAGCTGTTGTGTATCCCTGTTCAGAAGCGTTTTAAAAATGGCTGGGTTCCGAGGAGTTGAGGCTGCTCTCTGCCTGGTCCTTGGGTAAGTAGGTATTATCATTAATGTGATGGCCAAAGATTCACAACATATGTCGTTCATCCAGACTCTCTGGGTTTCAAAAGAAAGGAGGCTTTCAAGTTTTAGTAGCCTATTGGCTTATGACTGGAATTAATAATTTTTATTTTTTCCTTATAATAGTGGAAGAACTCAAAGGCAACTTTTGGAATACGGGAAAAAAGGGAGGTTGAAGAGCTTGCCATTTGAAAGGTACATGCTTTTGTTTCCCTCATGTTGATTTTAAGTTGCATTTCGAGATTTATATGTGTCCTGGTATTCACAGGAAGGCCATTTCAATGACTTCTCTGTTTGGGGATTTCAGGAAGCATTATCCATCTCAGTACCATGAACGACAGTGCAGGTCCTCCCCAGACCTCCTCTCTGATGTGTCAAAACAAGTAAGTTTTCTGAAAATTCCTACTTCTTTAGATAAATGTAATTCGTCCAAATTTCAAATGCTTCCAAGAATGGATTCTGCCAGAATCCCAGTATGTGAAAAGGTTACTCTGTTTGAGTAGGTTAGCCTCCTGAGGAGGTCTGTCAGCTCAGTCTTTCCTGCCAATAGAAGACCATTTAGTAAACTACCACTGGTGTGTACCTTATAGACTGGAAGGATCTGGCGCATCTTCAAATTGCAACCTGTATTGCTAACATCTTGCAAAATGCAGATCCAAATGAATTTCTATGGCTTTGAATTTTTAAAAATAAAATCTCTGCTTTTTTACCTATGAAAATTTTAAGAGGAAGGTATAAGGTCTTGGATTAAGGTTTTAAAGTATTTTTTGCTGTGTAATTTTGTAACTAAATTTAAGGACAAAATGTTGATCCCCTAGTACTGTGAGATGATGACTTCCTTTGAAATTTATATTATGAGCCTTGTTAATTATTTTTCTCTTGCTTTCCATAAAAAAATAATTATAGGTCTCACAAACTCTCATGGTTTCATTTCATTCAAATCACAGTCAGTTTTTATCCAAAAGGCATCAGGTATAATGATGAAAGGGACCATCTAGTATATGAACCTTCCATGCCACTCATAGCCCTCCTCTGCACCATCTTACAGAAAATAGAGAGGGGGCTGAAGCAGCAAGGTTAGGAGACTTGTCTAAGGTCACACAGCAAGTCAGAGATAGAGCCAGGACTAACGAGGCAGGACTCCTGGTTCATTGATACAGCTGCCAATCCAAATGCTTCAAATACGTAAATTCAGAGTCTGGAAGTGGGATGGCATGGAGAAAGAATAGTGTCATGTGCACATTTTAACACATAAATTGGAACGTGGTACAAGTTATTACCCTTTCTATATATGTTTATCTACCCTGGAGCAGAACCTGGATTGAATTGATTCTGTGAAAAACCTTTTCCAAATTCTAGGCTAACACAGATCCCTGCCCCCACCCCAACTAAATGGCTTGCTCCTCCTTTCACCAATGTGTCCTTTCTCTCAAGGTGGAAGATTTGAAGCTAGCATATGGTGGTGGGTACTACCGAAATGTGAACGGAGTGCACGCGTCCGAGCCGGTGCTGGACAGCAGGAGGAGGAACTCTGCAGTGGAGGTGACATTTGCAGCCGAACTGGAGCATTCCAAACCAGAGGCGGATCCCACATTGTTACATCAGTCCCAAAGCAGTTCCTCTTTCCCTTTTATTTATACAGACCCTGTCTTTAACGCTTACCCCGATCCTGACCCTGATCCCAGAGACTTCTTTGAGGAGAGGAGTCCTCTAAGCTCTTTCCAAACAAGCTGTAAGTTTGCTGACAATCACATGAGCACATCTTCTGGCCTCACAAGCAAAGTGAGTCCAGCAAGGCAGCTAACTTACACAGATGTGCCCTATATTCCTTGTACTAGTCAGCAGGTTGATATCATGCCTCCCCAAGTCTTTTTTTATGTGGACAAGCCACCTCAGGTGCCCAGACGACCTCCAATCTTGGCAGAGGAAAGATCAAGGCCAGACAGCTATATAGAGCCAACTGCAATGAAGTCAGCCAAAAGAAGCCCAAGAAATATCAGAACGAAGAGCTTTCAGCAAGACCTTCAAGAACTCCAAGAAGCAATGGCCAGGACTAGCGGTAGGAGCAACATCAATGTAGATCTAGAAGAGGAAGACCCAAATTTAGAAGACACATTTGCATATAACATTCCAGAGCAAACCCCTAAACGGTCCCAGAGCCAATCGGACATGAAAACTATCCGTTTTCCTTTTGGGTCTGAATTTAGACCTTTAGGGCCTTGTCCTGCTCTCAGTTGTAAAGCAGACCTCTTTACATGTATGTTTGCAGAGCAGGAGTTTCCAGCAGTTCTAACAGATCAGAGTACAGCAGAAAGATATGTAGCTAGTGAATCCAGTGATTTGGAATCAGAGATTCTTAAACCAGACTACTACTCTTTGTATGGCAAAGGAATAAGGTCACCCATGGCCAGAATCCGCTTGTCTTCTGGTAGTCTACAGCTAGATGAAGAAGATGAAGATGTTTCTTTCAACACACCAATTGCTGAAGACAGGACGTTGCTAAAACCATGTAATTACTTTTTAGCTTAAAAGTGTAAATTCTATGAACATTTTCGGGCCGGTTCCATGTTATCAACTTAGGCAAAACATAATGAACCTTTTGTAGAAACCATTTTCTTAATTACTACAAATTTATTGGTGTTAAGGGAATCTTCTAATTTGGGGCACCTAGCTAATGAAAGATCCAGCTGCTGCCTCATTCCTTGAGCTTCGCACTTCTATTCCCTCTGAAAGGATTCTGTAACATGCCCTCTTCTCACCAGCATGATGGTGGGGCGAGGCGGGTATGCCATCTCCATTACACATTTCCTCACGGAGACATTGTAAGTGAAGGCCAGGTTCTTCAATACTGAAGAATGGTCATAGTATGGGTTGGCATATGGAATTGGCTTCTCATGACATCTAGTGATTTAGTAGATTGTGACTGTATTGATCATTTTGTTCTTAAACAATACCGAACAAAGGTTTCAGTCATTATTTGTGTGTAGCCCAGTAAAAATGGTCTTATGTTAAAAAGTCCAATTTTTTTAACATATGTAGGGGAGCATGGCCCTCCTAAATCCTCAGGTACAAGGTGGTGGCATAGATTCTCTCAACAGAATACAAGTTTAGAATGAATCTAGGACTTGGCAGAATTATAAACCTAGGAAATTAATGAATTAAATCAATTTCTAAAACCAGATATATACCTGGTAAGGATGTTATGATGTTTGATGTATAACTTCTATATTCTTAACTATCTACTATATGTAGTAAAAGATAACCATTAAAAGGTCAGTTTGTTTATGTAATATTTCCTGCCAGAATTTATTTTTTGCCGTATGTTTTTGCATGTATGTAGGCAAGGAAATGAGATGAATGTTATTGTAATAAACAGTGATGGAAAATCCATGTAATTAAAAAATAAGTTACAAGCACAGTCTTTCTTTTGTTTTAATCAATTTCAGAAGTGATTGGTTCTTGCCTATTGCTAAGGGAAGGGACAGTTACAGAACAAGGAAAAGGAGGGAGGTGAGTGAAAATGTATGGTCAGGGGCAAAAAAGTGGTAGAATGAAAGAGGAGCTGAAAAGAAAAAGGATAGTACTGACACTAGGCTGAGTTAATGAATGAAAATTCTATTCTGAACCCATTTAGAATTTCCTTACTGGTCCTTTTGGAAGGCATAGCATCCTATTTGAGAACTTTGTGTATTGATTTTAATGTTAAGTCCAATATATTTATAAGATAATGTCAAGTACTAACTTTGAAGAAATGATGCAATTATATAGGCAAGCTATTTGTACATATAACTTAATGAAGAAAAGATGTATGGAACAGTTTCCTTACTCTCCTAGTCCTTACATCAGAAAAATCCCTTTTGATATGCCTCATTCCACCCCTTTCCTATATTCTAGCACTTTCCTTTCCAGTAACTCACAAGTCTAGAGTAGCTATTTAATAATAAGATTATATTGAAGCCCAATCACCTATATATTAATCCTGTAGATCCCTTAAGCTATTATATATTAGGTTCACCCTCAACCTTTTCTTTAGGAAAAACTCAAACTCCTTTATGTTATATGCTATTTCTCATCTCAGTTTCTGAAAATCTTCACTAAATTTATGTCTGCATATGATCTCCTAATAAAACAATGATAAGGGTGACCATATAATCTATTGTCCAACCCAGGATATTTTCCAGTGAAAGGAGACTTCTTTAATAATTTTTTCAAGACAAAAGGCAGAAATCAGGACAGATGTTCACTGTAGCTATAATCAATGCTTAATAAAATGTGAGGAGTATCTTCTAGTTTCCAACAGAAACTTTGGTTTTACTGTTCCAAAAATAAATTAAAGGGCAAAGGAGGAATAATTTGAAACAAATGAACCACCACACTACATCCCCACTTCAAGGAAAAGAAACATTGAGGACCATGAAATTTAAATATTTATTTTTAAAACCCCCAAAACGCTGAAGTATGCTTCACCTAGAAACAGTTTATAGGACTAATAACTATAATGAATAAACAACAAAATTTGTATTTGGGATGCAATTGTGTTGTAAAGTTTCAAATAAGCAATTTATAAATTTGTTGCTTTTACTTTTACGAAAAATATTCATATTCATTTAAATCCATGATATGAGTTGCAAAATTAATTTCCAGAACTCTACAGTTTATAAACTGTAATTGAGTTTCAGTTACATAGCAGGTGAAAAATTTAACTGAACCATTACTTCAAAATACAACACATTAAAAGTAATTGTTACAGCATAGGCACCAATTAAAATAATTTTCTTGGCATATGACACCGCAATAGCCTTCTCAAGTATCTATATTATGTTTAAAAAAAAAGAGAATGTGATGGCGACTTTGACTAAAAACTGTATTCTTTACCTGAAGAACATCTTTCTTCTAATATTTGGCAATTATTCAGATAAAAAAAATGACTTGTGCAAAAACCAAATTGTGCAGATCAAAACAATAAAACATTAACTATCAAAACTAATTCACATGAATAATTCTACAACTACTGAAATATAGCCCCAGTTCAGAACTTAGGAAGGCATAATATATATATTGGGCTTAAAAGGAAAAGATATTACCCACTTAATAGTACCATAAATATAACTGAAAATTAACTGTACAATCTAACTTATGTTCACATGGACAGAAATCATCTTGTACTATGGTTATTTTCATATGAACTAGAAAATGCTCATTTAAATACTCTTTCAAAAATGAACAAATGATGCTTATGGACTAATAATTATGAAGAATAAGACTGTATAAATAGTTTACAGGACAATTCACTACCATGAAAAAATATGCTGGTGTAAATTATATTTATACCCGTTGATCAGGTATTTAATCACATGACAGTCAGCTTTTTTTAAAGCTCTCCAAATCCAAGCATACAGTATGCTGAAGATTTAAAACATGAAGCCAGACTAATTCTCCAGTTTAACAAAAATCCATCCTTGGCTAAATGATCTTGCTTGAAATTTCTAACCATGTTAAATAAAGATTAATTGTCTCTTCTATCTAAAAGAGAAGGTGAATACTGCACGCCAAGAGGTACCTCTGTTGCTACCTGTTGCCTGTAAATGCTTCAAACACAGGGCTCTCAAATGTGATTATCATTGAGCTGCCTGGAATATCATACCAACTTGGTAGAAGAGTCAACACTTTTACAGATTTCATTTCGAAGACCTTATTTAAAATTTCAGTTTTAAGAAGGTCCAACTTATTTTCACTTCCCCACCAACAGTCATTTTTAGAATATGCTTATGTTTAAAAAAAAAAGCTTTTTGAAGCTTGATGATTTAAAAAGTTGAATATTTAGGATGACTTTGAAAGACTGTATGTTTCATGAGTGTACAGTTAACTAAAGAACAAAACATGAAAGGTATTCATCCTAGTAACTTAAGAAATAATGATACCTAAAAGCAAAACTGTATCTCAACATTTACTAGAATACAGGTGAAACTACAGTATTAAAAGTTATTCCTTACAAAATAATCTCTTTAAAATATAAAATGACAAACACCATCACAAAATAGTCGAATAGCTTCTTCCAAATCTTCAATGTTGCAAAGATCCAAAAGGCACATGGCGCTCACGAGCTAAGCATTGTTAAGCTTGAAATAGCTTTGGTGGGTTTCTCTGGGTCCATATGAAACAGAAGCCAATAATAAGAAGTTTCTTAGGAGGATTCATCTGCTGAACACCTATAAAATTAAGAAAAATTTAAATCGCTGCACAGTATGCATGTTTGTTTTTCATTTGTACAAACTCTGCAATGAAGAAACTGATTCAGCAAATGAGATAAATACTTTCTATGGAATTTCATCATGTAGATGTTAAAATATGAAAAAAATTCAAAAATCCCTTCTGCATCTGATTTCACAACTTCCAATTGTTTGCAAGGTGGAAAATAGGTGGAAGTTTTCCATTGAAAACTAAGGGATTTTAAGGGGAGCTTTAGTTTATGAGTACAAGTGGGCCTTATCAGACAGAAAGCTCCTTGAGAGTGTGTGATTTTACAGGCCACATAGTTTGTTTCAACTTGATCCCAGTAAATCATAAATACAAAGAAATATAAAGATGCACTGAGAAGAGATAAAATGGGATTAAGGCTAAAATTAGTATCACTTTACAGCTTGCTTGAGCTAAGAAGTATTAACATATGTGTGTGTGTGTGTGTGTGCGCGCGCATATAAAGGTCTTGTTTTAAAAAGTTTAAAAATTAAATGTAAGAACTTCTTTGAATGTGAACAAAATCAAGCTAATATTTCAAGAGACAGCATTGAAAATAAAGTGGAATATATGGGCCTTTTAGTCCCTCTACCTAAAACCTTTTCCTTAACTTTTTATATGGGGGTCAAACTTAGGAATTTAGCACTGGAGACATGCAAATAGTGGTGTTTCTTCAAATTCTGAGGGTAGTGGCAAGAATGAAAGCATTCCCAAAATGATGTTTATAAGAGCCCAAATAAGAATATGCTCAGTGACCTTTTTCTATACTCCTACTAGCAGAGAAAGAAAAATAAAACCAGGCCATTTTATTCACCAGAAAACTACCTTGTCATGTGTAAAGATAGTAATTCCAGAAGCTAATGTTTAAGATGGGCAACAAATAAAACTGTTTTCAAGCATACAACTACATATCAAAAGGTAACTTCATTAAAAATACTTGAAATGATTGAATCAAGGTAATTATATTGTATCATACATTAACGGCCCACAGAAAATGCAAAATAATTTTTCAATGAAATTTCAAACTTACTTTTGAAATTTTTCAATTAATTTCTTCACCATTTTATCTGTGATGCCAGGACAGGCAGCTTCAGCCACAGCAATACTTTTCTCAAGTTCTTCAATTGCCTGATTCCTGCTAGCATTATTCTCATCCTGCTGTTTAAGCTGAGAAAGATATAACATTTAAAATATTATACTATTTAAAATAGATATTCAATGCTAATGGACCTGCACTTACCTCAGCAAATGCAGGTGTGATTATCATTGACAAACAGCTCAGGGTTTGCACAAGATCTTGCTCCTTTGAACAAATAATATAGATTATACACATGAAATTAAAATATTCATGTTTTTCTCAGTTATTCTATAACTATTCTATAACAAATGGGAACTGATTTGAACCACCCCTCCCTGCCCAAATGCCCCATATTAGGTAAGTCCCTATGCTTTCTTCCTATCACTAATTTTCATTCATCATCTAGAAGGCCTTGAATTTCTAGGATTACAATAAGTATCTATGATTTCCTGGGCGTATGTGTCTCAAATGCATTTTAAAAATACCAATGGCCACTTAAATGATTTCTATTGCCTTTTCTTAATTAGCTCAAAACTAATAACAAATGAAGCATACTATGTACATAGTGAGGCAGACAGGCATTAGGGGTATTAAATCCTAACGATCTGGGGCCATTATAATCTCACTACACAATTTTTAAAAGTCTATGAAGAGGAAGTGATTATCTCCATATACATACTGCGCCATTCTGTAGTTTCTTTGGATCAGGCTTCTTTCGCACGGTGGTAAAGCTCCATTCAGGATGAGTATTATTTTCCCTGCTGGTGGATTCCCTAAGGAAATTGCCAAAGATACCCCTATAAATTCCTAAATGATTCACCTTGGTGGATACACCAAATCAATACAGGTAGAATTGGATGAGATAATTGTCCCAATGTTTAAAAACCCATAATATAAAGAAGTATTTGATCTCAGTTTCAGGTGAATGCTACATTTTACTAAAGAATAGCAGTTGTTCCCAACTCTAGGTTGGGACCTTCTACCATATATAAATACCTGTCTCCCACCACTCCCCAGACTGAATTACGATCTCCAGTAGCATAGCTTGTGATTGCTTTCAAGTTCCTTGGGTGACTCTCATGGGCAGCTAAGGCTAACAACCATTAGAACAGGGTACAAAATATCCTGATACATGTTACCCCTTTCAAAGGTTGGGCAATTTCTGATAAATAAAGGAATCTGAGAGTACTATCTAAAGAAATTTGGTGTTCCTTTGTGCCGGTTTAGCTAGTGGAGGAGTAAATTCTGGTGTAGCCTATAGACTTTCCTAGTCTAAATTAAGTTAGGCACTTAGAGGTTGAATTGTTCATATAACTATTGCCATTAAAAAACACCACAACTTTATCAAGGGGTAAAAATCGTACATAAATGAATATTTAAATGTACCACTCTGATCATGGTTTGGTATGTGGCCAAGAGGTAGGAAAAGCCTGGAGGTCAGTTCTCGAGAGGGATTTTGCAGGTTGTCATCAAAGTATGAGAACACCCAGCTCCTTATTGCTTTGGGCAAACTATATAACACCCTTAATTGAATCGTATTCCAAAATTTTGTAATATACTCAAGTATCCACTAGGGGTTAGACCGAGACCATTTAAAAGTAGAGCTATTCACTTCCAAGAAAAACATGTTTCCAAATTCATTGTATTTCACAAACTGTGACTGAAAAAGACTTTCACAGTTTCTAAGGTGAAACCTCAGAATATGGTTTATGTTTTATGCCAGAACAAGCACATTGGATTACAGCAAAAAGATATGCAATATTAAAATGGGCTACCCACATACAAATTAAATAATTTGTACATACGAATCAGAGCCCTCGGAATCAGATTCATCATCACTGTGCCCTTCTGCCTTCCATCTCTTAAATCGATCTATCAGTTCGGTCAGATAAGAAGTCTTCTTTGAATTTTTTACAATGAATTTGTGTTTCAGAAGTTCTTTAGCTGTAGGACGCTAAGGAAAAAATTAAGGATGCATCACTATTTCTAGACTCTTTATGATTATAAGCGGTGGTAAAAATCATTTGAATTATTAAGCTTAAAAGTATAAAAGCATGTCTATAGACATAAAGACAAAATGCTGTAGGAAAATAGCTAATTCTATTATTGAAGTGGCTCAAGTCAACCAAATTAAAGTTACTACTTTAGTACCCCAATTTGTGGAAGCCTAATGAGCAGAAGCCTAATGTGGAAGCTGGCAAACTGGCAGACAGGGCCTTCTCAAAAGCAGAGAAAAATAGGATTTAGAAAGTGAAGTAAAAATTGAAAAACATTTCACAAAATGCTTTTAAAAACTTTAATTACACTTACTATAAATTAGAAAAACTGATGAAAAGTAGCAAGGCTGTAATTTTGTTATTATCTGCATCTAAATGCAAACACCAGGTGCTGGGGGCAGGGATACCTCCCTTTTATTATAACAATATCAGAAAGTTTGTTATCAACTTAAAATAGTTATATCAAGCGTAGACAGTTCTTGTATATTTCTAGTCTTTAGAAGTCACAAAGCAGCTTTGCTTTGACAACAGTAAAACGACTGTAATCAAATTTGCCAAGTAAATGAGTGATGCTCACTAGACTAGGAAAAGTATACAACTTCATGTTGACATTTCTAAACATTAATGTTACTGCTCATGGATGTCTATAAAAAATAAAGAAATAAAAAAATCATGAAATAAAAATAGTTAAACTTTCATGAAAAATAAAAAACGGCTGAATAAAAACCATTGTGTTTATACATATACTTTAATGATAACATAATATAAAATGAACTTTATTTCTTGAATGTCTTTCTCTTTGAAATAGGAAATGATCAATAGAATAAGGAAGAAGCTGGGGACCAAGAAAAAGATGCAGAGAAAAGAGGAAAGGAACTGAGGATCTGGTTAAGAACTGAATAGAATTAGCAATACAGAGGGAAGAACCAGGTTCCTAAATGAATCTTATGCAATTTTCACATGCACTGTATTCCCCACTGCAGGAAAAGCTACCTTCATTATAAGTAGATCTAAGAATGGAAAACAAATAGCAGTAATAGCAACATATACTCACAAATGATGGATCTTTGTTCAGGCAAGCATCAATAAACTCCTTAAAAGACTTAGTAAAGTCTCCAACAAGAGTTGGAGGATTGTTTTTTGGAATAAGAAACAGAACTCGCATTGGATGCATATCAGAGTTAGGTGGCTCTCCCTTGGCTAGTTCAATAGCAGTAATTCCCAATGACCAAATGTCAGCCTAAGGTAAGACAAAAAAAAAAAAATATATATATATATATATATATGCATATATCACCCTGAAACTCCATTCCACTCCTCCCCCTTCCCATCTGCCTGACACCTAATGAATGTTATTGGGTGTGGTGTGCACCATCTGGGGGATGGACATGCTTGAAGCTCTGACTCTGGTGGGGCAAAGGCAATATATATAACCTAAATACTTGTACCCCTGTAACATGCTGAAATAAACAAACAAACAAACAAACTCCATTCCAATATACTGCCACAAAATAGGCTGTGGAATCTAATGGTCATACAGTATTAAAGTCTCTCAAGAAACGTGGCATTAATAATTTTTTATTAATAGAATTCATTTATTAAAAAAATACTGAATTCCAGACTTTGTGCCAGCTACCATTCTAGGCAGAGAGGATTCTGTTGGTAAATAAGCCAGACAAAAATCCCTGCTCTTAAGGGGCTTACATTGTAGTAGGAGAGACAGATAAATAAATAAATAATGTAATGTCAGATGGTGCTAAGTTCTGTGAATAAAATAATACAGCAGAGCAAGAGAATAACAAATGATGGGGTCAAGGGAGTTGCAAATTTACTAGGGAAGACGTCTCTGTGCCGGTGATGTTTCAGCAGTCACTTGATTGGGAGGAAGGTTATTCCAGACAGAAGGAAGGGCACTTGCAAAGGTCCTGATGCCAAGGTGTATTTGCTATGCTTGAGGAACAACAATGAAGCCACTGTGGCTGAAGTGGATAGAGTATAGAAGGGAGTGGTAAGAGATGAGGCTGGAGAGGCAGACAACGGCCAGCTCATATAGAGCCTTATATGTCACAGTAGGGATTTAGGATTTTATTCCAAGTGGGATGGAAAGCGACTGAAGTGAATAGGTTACTAATATTACCAGCATCAAGGGAATTTATGATTAAGTAGCAAAATATGATATAACTCTAGCTTAAGAAACACTTGCAAAAGAAGGAAAAATAAGGCAGTTTATTAACTAAGACAGTGAGTTACCTAAAATTTATTAATAAAAACAAAATAGTTTGTAGAGGCAATACTTTACTTTTGAGTCATAAGCTGACTGTTGAATAACTTCAGGAGCCATCCAAAATGGAGTTCCCACAAAGGTATTTCTTTTAATTTGTGTATCTGTCAGCTGGCCAGCAACTCCAAAGTCAGCAAGTTTAACATCTCCTTGTTCTGAGAGCAAGACATTGGCAGCTAGGAGGAAAAAAGAAAAGAAAAAAAAAAAACTCAACTTCCTCAGAATGCACCTATTTTTTTCAGGTTCATATTAGATTTTTGTATACCTTTTATGTCTCGGTGAATTTTCTTCTCTGAATGCAGATAGTCCAGACCTTTCAAAATTTCCTTTAGCATGGTAGCGATCTGGAACTCATCAAATGGACCAGCTCGAAGCTTAAGGGGCAAAACACACACATACACACGTATGAAAGTTTGGAAACATAAAATTCAGAATTGATATCTTTGAAATAAGGGAATCACTTAGATACATGAAGCGATTCTGTTTATTAAACCAACATTTAAACAAATCAGGAAATTTTAAATGTGAAGGAAGAAAGCAAGAGAATTAAGTCAAAAGGCTGAACAGGTTTTTAAATGATTATATTTCACACTGAAAGATAATACAAACACTTTCATCTATATACTAGGCTCCGAATTCTAAGGTTCCTGAATATTTACAAAGATTTAAGAAATATGCTCAAATCATGACAGAACCAGTTATCTTTTCCTGGAAAAAAAGAAATCAGCTATATAAACTCTGACATTTGCTGTTAAAAAGTTATTACATATTGACACTAAACTGATTTTTAGATCAGACAATCCATAAGATTTTCATCGCAACTATTTGATCATATTCATCAGCCATTTATGTGTTTCAATAATACTGTAAAGAATAGAGCCTTTCTGAGATTCAAATTGTAAATTTAGCCAGGAATATAATAATTAAACCATTCAGACTTTCATTATAAATTTTGTTAAGTCATGGAGGGATAATGTTTTTCAAATAAATGTAACACATTTCCATTTCTTTCCCCATCCCTGTACCGAAGCCAATAGTTCCAACTGGAATACAAGGAAAGCAATGATTAGGTTTCAGGAGAACTTGTAATGGAATATCTGAAAATCTCTCTTTAAAATAAATGGTTATTTTAAAATTCTGGTACCTCATAAAGCACAAACAGTAGACTGTACAATATTATTACAGGAAAGGGTGGGAATCTAAAGTCAGAGCCGAGGTAGAGTTCTGTTTGCTGGAAGGAGGGAAGAGGTGGTGAAAATCAAACATTGCCCACTCTGCCTCACACCGGGAGGGATCCACAGCTCTTTGGCACCTTGTGCACTTCATCTTTCATGAATGCCATATTTATGCTGAATAAAGGGCACTTTCATGTTGAAATTTAACAACTTAAAATAGAACCCATACTTAGGTCTCACCATTTAATATTAACTGTGGTCTGGGTATATAGTATACTCCAGGGATGTTTGTAATTCAATAGGTCCCTTTCCTAGGTAACATTATCTATTTACTTTTAAATCGATCAACTTCCACCCCAAATGTTTCTATTTAAACAGTAGTGATTAAAGTAGTTTCTAAAGTTTTTTAGAGAAGGTTAAAATGGCATATTATCTTACTGATGGCTAGCAATAAACTGCTGAGGTACCCAAACAACTGAAGGACAAATGTCATACTACTTAAGATTAGTACTTAGGATCACCTGATCATAAAACATTGGCAGGGCCAGAGGAGGTATACCCTTGGTTACTTAAGAAATAGGACAAAGTCCATAAAGGGGTACTAGCTATCATTCTGAAGGACATTTAAACATACCATTAATAAGCCAGTATATTACCTGATACAGAATTTTTAAAAATATTTCAGTAAAAACAAGAAAAAAGGGGTCCTAAAGATCTGTGGATTTATTTGTTGTATTTTAGGATTAGTTTAAAATTTAATAAAAGTAAAATTTCAACTAACTGGGTGCTGGAAGAGGATGGGGGGAAGACTCTGGGGCAGGAAAATGGGCATGGGATGACAGTATGGGTGAGTTCTTCTGGTTCATTGTCACACAGAGAACTGTCCCAAACCTTGTGGCTAGAATGTTTCCTTAGACATGTTGGTAATGATTAGAATGGAGAAAAAAGGGAGTTGGAAAGGGAAAGAAGGTAAAGTAGATGGAATAGAGGTTGTTTTTCTATTTCCAACATGACCTTGGGAGAGATAATGCCAGGATCTTGGTCTGCTGTCCTGGAAAGCATAATTGAATTTCTCTCCAATGACTGGAGACGTTGCCATGTCTCTAATAGGTAACACCTCTGCCCTGGAGCAGTATATTGACCTTGTGTAATTTGCCTCTGTTGTCAAATGAGGATATACAAGAGTGGGACATTTGCTCTTTCCAAGACTGTACAATTGTGGGCCTGTGGATCCTCCCTATGCTCCTTTGACTTCCAGCCAGTTGCCAATGCAGCAAGCTATGTTATGCCTTCTCTTGTGGTTAGCATATTGTTTCCAACCTTTTTTTCTTGGTGTTCATGTTTTATTCTGTTCACCTTATTATATGTGTTTTTGCTGTAAGCCACTGCAATTCTTTTTGGAAAGAACTAGGGTATAATAAATTCAATAAAATAATGCACATCATGCTCTAAATCTGCTCACATACAACTAATTGTTTTTCTAGAATGGGAGAGACTCTTGAAGTACACACTATGTAATGTTGAAATAAATGACATGTCATAATCTTATGTTATTCCATTAGTCAGGCCCCAGGCACCACTTCAAAGTGAGAAACACTCTCTCTGCTCAATATCCCTCTTGTTTCCTCTTGTTCCTGGTCGCAGAGCCCTTCTATACACTTAATCCTTTCTTAGATTCCTCAAATGATAGCATTCATCTGTACAGGAGTACATATGGAAAAGGAATAGCACATTTTCTCATTATTTGCTCTCCCTATAAAGTCCAGTTAAATGAGGTTCATAATTAAATCACAATATTATCGAATTTTAGAGCTAGAAAAACAAAACTAGAGATGACTAATCCAATTTCTTCATTTAACATTTGAGGAAATTAGGGCACAAAGAGGTTAAATGGCTTGCCCAATATTAGCCAGGTAATCAGTGGTAGAACTGGGACTAACATGTAGGTTGTTTTGATTCTTAGCTAATACAGTGCTGACGACATTTTTAATTTGTTGAATTTACACTAATTGCTATTGTTTTATTAAGCACAGATCAGAATGGAAGGAGGAGATTAAGAACTCACAATAAGTTCACTTGGAGATTTCATAAAACTGATCAAACTAATACTACTAGGGCATATAGATCAGGGTTGCTAGTTCGAGTTAGGCCAGTGTTTGATGCTTAACATTGCTATCAGTGATCCTGATGAACAGAATGAACTAGCTTTGTCAATGCCTACAAAACAGGGAAAAGACATGGTAAGCACCTTGAGGGACCAGAAAAGGCAACCAATAAATGTGGAAAGGACTCTTAATATTCAAATTAATGGAAGGAGGATCATGGAACAATTGAGAGGCTTCTTGTGGAGCTAACGAACAAACTACTGTATAACAAGGCTCTGATAAGACAAATAAAAATGAGATTATTTAATTTCAAGAGGAGAATGAAGCCTGACTCCATATGCATGAAGGATTATTATACGAAGAAACACCAGTGGTGTTCTCTCACCACAGACAAGAAAGAAAAAAATGAACTCAAGCTTTAGGATATAAGAACTAGATTAGACACAAGGAGGGATCACCAAACTTAGCAACTGATTAAACTGACGTGAATTCCTAGTAGTAGATGAGGCTCTCCATCAGGTTTAATTACTATTTCTTTAGAACGGTTTGAGTATGGTTCTATGTAAAGAGAAGAAAATCTCTTATGGCCATTTCTGTTCACAGGAATATTTGAAACTTTGAGTTGGCAGTCAAGGTTAAAGCCTTTAAAAAATATTTACTCCCTTTCAGTTAGGAAAACTCGTTTCCACTTAAAAAATAAGAATTAAAATATTACTTAGTAATCTTCATCTAAACACTTTCTTCTTAGAAACAGCATACTCTATAATTTCAAAGGAAGAAGCATGCAAATAAAAGACATATAATATTAAAGATGGAAGGGAACATAGAAATAACTTAATTAGACTTCTTTATTTTATAGGATAGCCAAGTCCAGGAAATTTGTCTGATTGTCTGATTCACAGTCACAGATTTAGTTATGAGTAGAGCCAGTGCTATAACCTCAAACTCCCATAGGACAGCCCAGTAGTATTCTACTACACAAAGTTACCTCTCATAATGCACATTGAATTTTAATGTGCCATATTAATAAAGATTTTGAAGGACAGAAAAAACATTATAGGATGACATTAACTTGGGAAAACAACCAGTGTTTCTCAAAGGCATTCCGTATATAAACATATCTTCGCCAAGTGGAATTTTCCTGAACACTGCAGGATTTTGGCATTCTGACATCCCTACCCACTAAAATGGCAGTAGCACTTCCAAGTTATTATGACAACCCAAAATGCCATCACATTTCGAAATGACCTATAGAGGTGTAGAGAGAACTATGTAGAGAACTGGATCTGTAGCCCTACTTCGTCAGAACCCTAGAAACACTATCTTAGTTGGGGCTGCTATAACAGAATACAACAACAAAAGTGTATTTCTCACAGTTCTGGAGGCCAGGAAGAAGTCCAACATCAAGTTGCCAGCAGATTGGTGTCTGGTGAGAGCATTCTTCCTGGTTTCCGTATGGCCTTCTTCTCATTGTACCCTCACATGGTAGAAAAAGAGCTACAGAGCTCTCTGGGGCCTCTTTAATAAGGGCACTAATCTCACTCATGAGGGCTCCACCCTCATGACCTAATGACCTCCCAAAGACCCCGCCTCCTAATACTATCACATTGGGGTTAGGATTTTAACAGAATTTTGGGAGGACACAACATTCAGTCCCTAACAACCACTTTCAGTGACAGTTATCTATACTACATATTTTTTAAAATCTGAGAACTCAGTCTTTTCAGGCATAAGCTTATAAATGTCAAACTTAAAACTTACTGCAATTTACACATATCCACATCTAATTTGGGGGACTTTATTTTATTAAGCTATTTGCATTTTTTATACACTCTTAGAATGTCAGGAACATGTTCAAACCTACAATATATCTGGTACCTACATAAGGATAGCGGTCCTGAAGAAAGAGTTTAATTTGAACATATTAACTAAGGCAACTACTTAGCTTGCCCAAGAGACATTGTTTATTTCAATTAAAAGAACAAAAATTATAGGTACATGTGAATGTGCATACATGTGCACACATGTGTATAATTATTTTAAAATACTTACAAGATCCAGGGCTGAACCACCACCCAGGTATTCCATTATTATCCATAATTTAGAACCCTGTAAAGTCAAACAATTTAATAATTACAAACCTAAGCCAAAATTACATACTAGCAAAAATGTTAAATCTCACATACTAATGCACAGATTCTAAAATATGTTTAAAAGTCTTAGCCTGGAACCCAGAATATATTTTTTTCCATACAGCATTAAAATGAAAGTAAAGTTCTGAGCTTAGACTCCCCCTCCAAACCTATTTAAGCCTATGATGTAGCTAAAAAATTAAAGTATTATATTATTATTGAACTATTAGTAATTTTATAAAACCCAGAAAAAAAAAACCATGGCTTTAAATTATTACCTTGAATGATAATATTGAAAGGAAAAGACAGTTACATTAAAGAATGAGGAGGTAAGTGGAGACTTGTAGAAATTTCAAGTGGTTTGCATGTGATTCAGAGTTTGAGGACACTGGACATTTTGCCATATTTTAGTTGTTGGCTTTCATTTGTCTTAATGTAATTTCCCAACTTTTATCAGCCATGATTATTGGGCATTTTTGGTACACACATGGACCCTAGAAAGAATATTGTTTATTTTTCCTCTGATGCAATTAGATAAGAAAAAGGAAGTCTGTAGCTTAAAAAGCATATGATTATTCCAGGTGGAATTAACCTCATGATGAGCTGAACAAGAAGAAATGGGATTCATGGGGGAGAAATACATGTATCTGATTCTAAAACAGGTATGCACCCACACACTATTCCTATCAGTTAAACATTAGAATAAATCATTAAACTCTTTTTTTTTTAATCTATAGCTTGAAATACTAGGGATACCTTTCTTTCCATACCATTTCGTGAGTGGTATTCTCTGAATTTTTGTGGGACCACAGAGCTGACTAGAGTAGAATGTTTGCTATACTGGCAGCAGTGAAGCTGTAACTGGGTTTTGTTCCAAAAATCAATTTTTAAGTAAGATATTTGGAATTTTGAAAGTAAATGCTTTCCCATAAAAATAATATCTAGGTTCCTGGGGTAGTCCTCCCAAAAGACAATTTCACACAAATGTATTCGTAGTGTAGCATGAAGAGTACCAGAGAAACTCACTACTATTTATACTTCAACAATTTTTCTAAGGAAAAAATATATTCAGTGTTGTGCTTCAACTTGGGATGCCAGAAACACATTTGTCACCTTTACAGCCCCAGCTGTGGGATGAAGATTTTCAAGCTACTGCTGGTAGTCCTCAAACTCTAAAATCCCTGGGAGGTAGTCAGGAGTTCAATTTAAAATTTCCAAGCATCTCCATGGGGCTGGGATTTTATCAAGGCAGAGAATGGACTCCAGTGACAGGACGATGAGTGCTTAGGGCATGGGGGAGGGTTGAAGAATCAGACGTGAATTGACATTGTAGTGTAGGGAATGGGACATGGCCTAGGGTTAGGGACCAGGGAGGGAGGGCTCAGTTAATTAAGACAAAAGGATTCTCCTTTCTTGATGCTGACACTATGTATAATGTATAAGAGAGAGAGAGAAATGGTGTTCCCCTAACTTTTCTACCTCCTCTGCTAATCTTGACATCCACTCTGTCCTGCTGTAGCTAGCCAGCTTGAACTGAGGAAAGCAAGCTGAGTCTTTGTTAGCGGCGCTGTCTACAGTAGGAAAGAAAGGAAATAAATTCCCACAATAGTGGTGAGGGAAGAGGAGTTCCCGAAGAGGTTCATGTAAGCTGTATTTGTGTATAGAAATCAGGCACTCAGAACCTGAGAATTGTGAACCTGATGCATCTTTACACTTTTTTAAAGAGAAGACAAAAGTGGTTCTTACAATGGCATATAGCTGAAGAATTTTTTCTTTTACCTGTTTGCTTCTAACAAGCACTATATTCTATCCTATGAATTCAGAAAGCTTTCCATTCACCTGACATTTAAAAGAAAAAGATCTTATACATCACGTTTATCTGTTTTACAGGTCTACATGAATGAAAGCACCTATTTTCCAAGTTTAAAATGTTTTGTGCCTTTTTGTTTGTATCAATTCAAAATGGAAACTTGCCAACTGTCACTAAAAAGTATTCATAGAAAGCTTGAAATGTGACTTTACAAAGTAGTATATATTTTTGAGTTATTAAAGTTATGACTAAGCAATTTCTAGATCTGAAAATAAGGCTTCCTACCAGCAAGCAAGCTGTTCAGCAGAACTAGGACTCCTCTGGACAGGAAGGGGACCAAAGCTACCCGATAACTTTCCTGGCTACCTCCTTTTGACAGCCACTTCTGGAGCCAAGCCTCACTGAGGGGTGACCACAGATCTGAACATTCAGATTTCTAGGCAGGCATGGGCCTGATGCAAGGCCTGAGTGGGCACCAATGGGAAGGGTGGGCTGGCAGGGCTCCTCCCTGCTCAAGGAAGCTTAACCCACAAAAGATCTTCTGACCGATTCCTTGTCCACAGCAGGTCTCAAGGGTTCAATGAAATCACCAATCATAAACAAAACCAAACCAAAAAACCTAGACCCTATCATCCTATTATTTTGGGAGATGACAAAATACCTTTGATATCTGGTAAAAGAATTTAGTGCTGGAGAGTGCAAATAAGTGTGTTTGGTTTGCTTTTTAAATAATTTAAAAGGCTATGATGGTATCTATATACTGGTTTATAATTCCTAAAGAACCAAGTGACTATAAACTATAGCCATAAACCCAACACATTTAAGTGTAGGAAGGCCCTGAAGGAAAAACTCCACTTCTCCACTTATAAAAATATCCACACATTTGAACATTAGTTTGGAAGAGTTAAGTCATACATCAACATGGGTGGTCATTCACGATTAGGAAATTGTCCCCAAATTCAGAACACCTAAAGAGTAACTGCTCCAGAGTTTACTAGTTATTGGAAAGAAGTTAGATACTAGTGTTAACAAAGTACTGGTGTCTGAAGCATCAACTCTATCACCCCATGAGGGCTTTGAACCCCAACTGTTTGCTGCCAAAGCAGATACTTGGCCAAAGTGGAAAGAAATGCTCTATGGAACTTGGAATTCGTTTGTTTATAAAAAATATTTAATATATCCATAATGTATATTGAGAGAGCATTATTTATACTATATACATGTTGAATTCAGTAAGCTGGTCTAGTAACCCAATAGCCAACCAAAACATTGGCCACATAAACTGGCATGTATAATTGAAATAAGCCAGTCACAAAAGGACAAATATTACATGATTCCACTTATATGAGGTACCTAGAGTTGTCAAATTCATAAAGACAAAAAGTAGGATGGTAGTAGCCAAGAACTGTGGGGGGAGGGAAGTTATTAATATTATTTAATGGGTACAGAGTTTCAATTGGTGAAGGTGTTCTGAAAGTGCATGATGGTCAGGGGTGCACAACAATGTGAATGTACTTGATGCTACTGAACTATATGGTTTAAATGGTCAATTTTATGTCATGTATATTTTACCACAATTTAAAAAACACAGCACGTGAGATTTATAAAACTGCAAGGGACAGAAGAGACCATTTTGCCTAGAATATGGCTAGATACTTTACCACCTCTGAGCCATTTTCTTCCAGTTTGGAATGCCTTGTTCATACCCTACCCTTACATCCCAAACCCCACTAAAATCATACTCAAGACCTAGTTCGAATGCTACTTCGCCAGTTTTAGGGTTATTGTACTTAGTGTAACCAGACTTTATTAATATGAGGCAAGTTACAAATATGTATCTGGGGCTGAGGAGGAAGGTTACAACCAGAGACAGAAATTTACAAGTTGTCAGAATAAAGTGGATGAGATCAACCAGGGAAAATATGCAGAATGAGAGGAATACACATAGTAGGCATTTAATAAATAAATGTCTGTTGAATTGAATCTAATATGGCGCTCCTTGGAGCTGTGTTATATTAAGTTTAAAGCTATTCCTATTTTGAGAAAAGAATATTTTAATAAGGAAAAAAATTTTCTGTCCCTGATTTCAAGTTTTACAAGAGAACTCCACAAAAATGTTAAAAAGAATACTCCAGAGACATCGAGCATACACTAGATGTAAGCACACACACAGTTTCATTGAAAAATACTGAGAAGGCTAGAAAACTGTACAAACTATTCTGGAATATTTTACTTCATTCAATTCTTTTTTAAAAAATAAATACTGGTGGTAGTATCGGAGAGGACAATATTTCCTTAACATACGCAGAAATCTAAAGGCAATTTTCAGCTGCAAATAAAGGCATGATTCAAATTCTATTCAATGCCTGAGTGAGCTTCATTTTAAGATTTACACTGAACTAGAAAAATATTTAAAGATTATAAAAGATTCTTCCAATATTATGAGATCAGAAGAGAAGGGTTTGCTTATTTTAGCACTCTTCATAAAGACTAACTTTGTCTGTCAAGAAAATCTGCAGTGAACTAAAATTAAAGGAAAACACTGTGGTCATACTGATGTGTTTGTCTGGGTTTTACTCTTGTTTTTAAAAATGAAGTTATACAGTGAGCTCAGTCAAAATGAATACCTAGTACATTTTCTGCATGTCTCAAGGAAATCACTATAACTGCATACAGTTTCAAAGAGCATATAATTTTCTCTCAAATGTAATAACCTTTTCCTCTAGCTTACAGTGAGGTCTTGATTATGTATGATATCCTGTGTAAGAACAACCTGAGAAAAACCCATAGCCTACTTTCCTCAATTAACTTTACTTACAAAATCCCCCCTTGTCACCTGAAATAGAAGGATGGGACACAATAAGTACATACGTTGATTGATAATGCAGTTCCCTGATGGTACTAAGAGGATGTGGCCTTGAATTAAGTTCCATGCCTTAAACGGAACCGTGTTATATTTGATGTGACTTTAGTTTAGGAAAAAAATTCAAGCCCACAGAGTCACACTACATTTTAATATAAATGGAAAATAAATGAGTTGGTCAATTTAAGAAAGTGATTTAAATAAATAGTATGAAAAAGTTTATAAGATCACAGGATATTTCTCTTTCTCTGTGTGTATATGCATGTTTATATACAGATATAAGTACATACATTGATTTACTTTAAATAGATTCAGTATATAAATAATACCAGCCAGCGGTACATTTCTATAATTTTATCATAAGGCAAAATGTTCTTCAATGTAGTCTTTCACATCATAGATTTTAATTAATGATGGGTGATAAAAATAATTCAGTTTAATCTTTTAAGAAGACATCTTGGACAATGGTTTTGTATCACTGACTGGTCTGAGTACATTGTATAATCATGATTTATGACAAACAAAAAATTAATTTCATTTATTTAAAGATTAAGTAATTACCAGGTGACTAGTACATATATACTTTTTTGTTACTTAAAAAAAAAACTCTGTGAAATCATAGAAATAGAAGATATAGAGCTATAACTCATTTTTTCATGAGAATACTGAATATGAATAAACAAAGGCTATAAGCAACCAGTAAAATAGTCAAACCGTATCAGTATCAATTTTCAACATATTATAGAATAGTCATTTAAAAGAGGGTTTATTTAATATTTTAAGTCAGCTACCAAAAAAATAGCTTATTTGTCATAGGTGCTTAAAATTATTAATAGCAAGGGTTCAGGTTTGATCTAGAGCAGGTCTAGAATTACCAGTATTCGATCCAGAAAGAATAAACCACGATGAGCAAATAAAACATATACACACACACATAACATACTCGAAAGCAAATTCCTGGAGCAGCCTGCTAAGGAAATTAGGAGGAGAACCTAAAACTACTGAAATTAAGTGATCACTCATAAGATTTCTTAAACAGAATATGACCTGCTAAATTAGCTTTTTAGGAACAAATATGAAAGTAAAATTATTCCACAAAGGACCAAATAATTATGTATGTAGTAAAATACAGTAACAGCTAACACTTAGAAGTAAATGCTGAAATTGGATAGAAATTACCAGCATTATCACCTCCTCTTGGAGGCCTTTTCTTCATGCCACTCCTGAAAATGAAGGATGAAAGTGACTACTTGCTTATTTGTGCCTCATCTTGTACATACTTTAATCATAAAATCTGCACCATTTTAGTACAATACTGGACTGTGAGCTCCACTACTGAGATGCTCATTTACATCTTCAGCACCTAGTACAGTGTATTTATTCCATAGTGGCTGTTTGCTTAATGATTCATTCTACTATGCACTCATTCTACATACATCTAATATTAGAATAAATCAGGCTTTGTAAAAAGGCAGTGAAATTGATGATGAATTTCTGTATCAGTATTAACTAACATAGATACAGACAGATGAAGAAAGTGATGACAGAGTGAAGTCACCAAGATGGTGGGGAAGGACATACCAGCCTTCATAATCCCACAAAAAAACAAATATAGACAGCTATCCACAAACCAAAATAACCGTGGGAAGGTTCAAGGGCCCATTTAAGAATCTGCAACAATACAGTGGAACAAAAAAAGAGACTATGCCCACAGAAAAGATCACTGATGAGATCAGCTACCTGAGAGGCCAGGAGATGGCTAGGAACAAAGAAGAAAGGCAGAGGCTATTGGTATCACCACACAGTGAGAGCCACCATGGTCCCCCAAGGCCTGATCCGCAGAGGAGACTGGCATTTCTTGCTATTGAGGTAGCCAACAGCCATTCCTACCAAGGAACCCCAGAGAGGGAGACATGCCTACAAAACCCTTCCCCCTCAAGAAGCAGATGCTGTTGAACTATTTGGGGAAAGGAGCTGCCACTCTCCCAACCCATGCAAGCTCCTGACCCCTGAATCATGCCTGCCCCATGAGTGCCCACACTCCAGACCCAGGCTCTATGGCTGCACTACACTTAATCAGACTTCAGACACTTAAGGCATGACCATAGTGAGCTAGCTCACACCTCGGGACCTGGAGCCAAGGTCTCTCTGAGTGTGCCTGTGCTCCAGACACCCACACAGTCCCTGTTGAAAGCTAGTCTGCACTCCAGACTCCAGACAGGATCTGTGGCTACTCTGCACCCATCCACAGCTCGGACACCAGAGCCACCCACAGCCATAATGAACTAGCTCACATCCTGGACCCCAGAGCCAAGGTCCCTCTGCGTATGCCTGTGGTCTGGACAGCAGCTCAGCTACCAGAGCTAGGCCCCTCTCTTCCCACAGAACCACTGTGGCTTGGTGCATGCCCATTCTCCTGTTCCCTGGCTACTTCACAAACATTCGTGCTTTGAACATCCTTACCAGCACGGCAGTGAAAGGTGTCTGCACCTCAGACATCAGTGCCATTACTGCCCCAGGTCCAAGAGCAGTAGTCCCTCCAGGCATGTCTGTATTTGAGGCCTCAGCTCTGGGGCCACTCCATGGGCATGACTCATCAGACATCAGTGCCACCTTGGGTGGGCCCCAAGCCAGACCCAGTGCCAAGAGGGATCTGCTCTGTCATAATTTCCCTGGTGACAGAAAAAGTGATTGGAAGGACCCTAGCAGCCCCCACTACCAAAGACCTCCAACAGCACTCACCATTGTTGTGGACACCCACATGTTCACCACTGAGGATCCCTGCAATCTTGTCAACACTAATATCAGTTGACAGAGTTGCACACAGACCACGATGCTGTGCCCTCACTGGAGCCAGATTGCTGTAGCCTACCTAGACATTGCCCTTGCACCATCCTATAGAGGAAGGTCTTTCCACATTGAAACCTGTAATGTCTGAAAGAGGTGAATGCTCCACCAAATGCACAGACGTCAACACATGGCAACAAGAAAAATGAAAAACCAAGGAAACATCTTACTGCCGAAAGAACACAATAGTTTCCCAGTAGCTGACTACAAGTAAATGGAGATTTATAAACTGCCTGGTGAAGAATTCAAAATAATTTTGTTAAGGAAGCTCACCAGACTTTGACAAAATACAAAGAAACAATTAAACGAAATCGGGAAAATAAAAAATGAACAAAATGAGAAATTTAAGAAAGATTAAATCATTTTAAAAAACCAGAAACTTTTGAGTTGAAAAATACAATGAATGAAATGAAAAATCCAATGACAGTGTCAACAGCAGAACTGATCAAGCAGAAAGAAGAACCTAGGAACTCGAAGACAGGTTATCTGAAAAAGATATAGATAGATATCCTAGGATGTATTTGGTCAGCAGAGCATAAAAAGTTTGCCCTAATTTTTACACAGGCCAACAGTTATAAACACACTCTTTCTGGCATACAGATTGATCAAAAACAACAAAACCTTCCCCTCATATAAACATTGAAAGGCAAAGATCTAATACTGCTTTCCTTTGAAAAATTTCAACCCAAGGATAAAGAATTTTAAGATAATTTAAACTCTAAACTAAGCTAGAGTTTTTTAGCTTTTTATTCTTCACATTTTAATAGACACAAATCCTGACTTCTAACTATGGAGCCCAAGAACTCTTGGGTTTTACCAACCAAAGTTTTCCATTATGTAGTAACATCTCTATCTGCTGGACTTTTAGGTGTCTGCTAATTCTATGATCCTGGAACTAGTAAAAATGCAACTTTTGTTTCAGAGGGGAGAACAGATATTATTACACTTAACTTCGTTTTTGCAAATATTTATCATGTGCTTAAGATGTGCCATACCCTGTACTAACTGAGGTAAAAATGAAGATTGGTTAAGCCAAATCCAGTGGGAGAAAGAAGTGTGTAAATAAACACCATAACTCAATGGAATAAGTGATATACATCTTCCATTAATTTTGAGGTTGAGACAGACTAGACCACTGAGAATAGCATGTGGAAACCCAGGGGGATAGCTCTTTCCTGACAAAGGATATGTCTCCAGGACCAGCTGTATTTCTGTTCCTCCATCAAACCAAAAGTTCAGGTGTGGAAAAAGGGTGCAGCTGAGTACTGGGATACATTCAGGACACAGCTGCTAAATCTAACAACAGTTTATTTGGCACTATAAATGGAGCTGGATTCTGCCTAGAGGCCAAAGACTGCCAAATCCTAATTTAAGACATTGCTTTTCAAAAAATAGAATTAAAAAAGAAAAACGTATAATGAAAATACCTTATGACTTAAATAATACAGCACACACTTTACCTTTAAATATGATCCATAGTATTTTGTTACATATGAGCTGTCACACTGACTCAAAACAGTTATTTCTTGCTGAATGTCTTCTATTTCATCTTCGGCTTCCTCAAGGTCTATGATTTTAATAGCAACCACTTGCTGAGTACGGTTATCAATTCCTTTGAAAACTTCTCCAAATGAGCCTTTCCCAATGCGTTCTAATTTTGTGAACAGTTCTTCTGGATCAGCTATATTATTCTAAAGGGGATGAGGAGAGAGAAAGAACACAAATGTTTTGAATTAAATTTTTTAAGTGAAGGAAAATAAATCACACTAGACAATAACACATTTGTTAAAGCATACACATTCCTTTGAATCTCCACATGTGCTTTGTTAGAACAATTGTAATACCAAATTGCCAGCTAGTCCATATTCTACTGGATCACCCACACCAACCGGGCTTAGCTGATCTTGCTACCACAAACAATCCCATACAGCAAAGGTATCTCATGCTTGACAAAAGATCAGGCACTTTTTGGAAAAAAAGCAGCTGATTATACACAGTTTTCACATTAATGCAAATGTAGCAATAGTGAGAGAACATCTAACCTAAGCTAAGGTGAATCATTTAAAATTGTAACATTCTGCCAATATTACCTTTTAACTCTCCTCTGTCTCCAACTCAGATATCCCAATCACCCCAACTACACTTCCAAATCACCATCTAAACAACACAGAATACAAAGGACTCCAGGTTTTATAAGTCTTTGTTTTTTTCTTTCTTTCTTTGCTTGGGATCCTTTCTATATGTAATGTTCTCATCAATGGCTGAAATAGGATTGTGTGCCTTTGTTACAATTGCTAGCACTCATGAGGAAATGGTAATCTGTTGAACTTTCACAACTCATCTCACAGTGAAGATCCAGAATAAGTTAACTGTGCTTCAATAAAATCTGGACTCAAGCATAGTTTTTTAAGGTTAACAAATGTATAGGCATGACTTAGGTTTATAAATTCACCATCCTTTCCTGATTCAGAAATATCCTTTATCTTATAATATATTGTGAATTAAATTCTTTCCCATGAGACAATCTTTATATCCTTACTTAAACTCATACTGCTGAAGATATATTGCTAATCAAGTAGAAACTCAAGATTTCCAACCCCCCAAAGTGCATTATCAATCAAAAACTTTGAGTTCCTTCAAAATATAGGAGGATGCTATCTAGTTCTGGTGAACTACCTATATTTAATTTGTCAATCGTACCTTGTTCGTTTACTACAATTTTACCTAGCTTCTCATAACCATCAATTTCAGGAGACCATCAATTTACGGATTTAGCATGCCCCTTATATCTTCCTTTAGACAAAGAGGCCATTAAAGTTTGTTGTTTTTCTCTTATCAAGTTCTTTGTACCATGACCACCAAATAGACACACTACTACTCCAGTAAACTGCTTCTGTTTAAGGTAACTTCAAAACTTATGACTTCTTTTAAAGAATTTCACTAAATAACACAGCACACACATAACTGTTTTGAGTCAGTGTGACAGCTCATATATAATGAAATATTATAGGTCATATTTAAGGGCAATGTGTGTGATATATTAAGTGAATTTTATTTTTTCAACATGCCTAAAATACAGTTTGCATATGACCTGTTTACCATATAAGCTTCCCCATTCCCCTTGACTAGATTTTTTCATTTCTAAAAGATGCACTTTCCATGTGGAAGTCTCTGATATTGCAAGTTACTTGTGTATCCCCACCCACCTCCAGTACCCACATGGAACAAATACATCTTGAGCTTCCCATATGGGCTTTTAAAAATAGTTTAGGCTTCTAGTACGTTGCAAATGCATCTTTAATGCTCACATTTTGTTATAATACCTTTGCAAGAACTTGAGTACCATCATTATTGATTTCCTTGGTGTCCTCTCTTGCTAAGACATTGTACTTCATTGTGATTATTATCACATAGTGGCTAACCCACAGTTACCTCTTCCTACTTTGGGTGATGGTTCTTGGCTTTGTAGTACCTTGTGGCAAAAAATACCCACCAAATAGCTTGGTGATGAGTTCACCTCCCTATAACTTCCTAAATTCAGTAGACTTGGAAGAAAACCATGATGAGTCTTTCAGTTTTTCTGACACAGCTACAAAATAATTCTAAAATTTGGAAATATGCCATTGAAAAAATACATGGTTATGTACCTTCTGATAACACTCTGGTAAGTGTGTGTATTCATTAACTTTATAACAAGAATTTTCTGTTGTTAAGAAACAAAAATTAAATCCTAATCTTCTTAATTAGTGTTTTAAAAGGATTTGACTGAAACAATCAACCCCAGGGAGGATACAGCTGTTCCTTGCTTGCTATAATAAATGGGCTCTTGCAAACACGTAAATCAAAAATTTAAAAACCAAGTCACAGTTTGCATTTTAAAGAAGCTCTGAAGTAAATCCTAATCCATGAATATAATTTAAGATTTTAAATCAAGGAATAGCAAATTGGAGACAGAAAACGAAAAAGACTCATCATTTACTCAATGTTTGTCCTTTCTACTCTTTTATTTTGGGTCTAAAACTTTTCATGCAAAGCACCAAATTTCAGAGTGGAAACAAGATTTACTAGTACAACCTCACTTCCCTAACTATTGAGGGATAGAGATCCCTGCCCCACTTACCAATTCCTGAACCCCTGATAGATTACATTCAAGTTCTAATTCCCCCTTCATCATCTTAAACCAAAGTATCCTGTCTTTATTAAAACAGATTTACTTCCCGTTTTTAGTGCAAGGGCAAAAGTCATGCAAATAAAACTACCCACATAAATAAGCTGGTTTGTCCAATCATTCTCATTGTTCTTTGGAGTCTCTAAGAAAATCAAGTCAGTTCCCTCTCTATCCAAATCGAATATTATTTAAGAATATTAAAGTTTCTAAATCTTTCTTACCTCTACTTCAAAATTACAATTTACTTCTATATCTGTGTTTGCAATGCCTTCTCAAAGCCATAGCCCAGGAAAGAGCTCTAAGTTCTGGAGCAGCAAATAGGAGGAACTGCTAAATTAACCTCATATTGATTTACAACTAATGGTAGATGCTTTCTACATGCCCCACAGCAAACGGGTCTGTGAAAATGAAAACCTCACAGATCCACCCCAGGGCATTCACATTATTCCCTGACCTGCTTTACCTGTTCTTTTACTTGAATTTGCACCCTTCAGCTATAAGTACACTGTTAAAAATTTAAGTCTTAGGCAGATGGTATCATTACCACTAAAAACAACAACAACAACTATTCAGTATGGAAATACTCTCAGGAAGTCCAAAAGGGGAAAACTTAAGGTGATCATCTTGCTTGTCTCCTGTGGAAAGTCAAGGGCAGATGGAAGAATGCTTCTTGGATACTTAAACCACAGAAACAGAGGGCTGGAAGAACTCTTAAAGATTCTCTAAGTACTCTCCCATCCTGGCTGCACATTAGAATTACCTATATAACTTTAATAATGCAGATACCTAGTCCTCACCCCAAAATTACTGATTCAGACTGAGATTAGGGCCCTGCAACCAGTATTATTTAAAAAGCACCTCAAATGGTTCCTATGTAGTGATTTTTGCACCAGTCTTGAGATCAGCATTTGGGAACCACTGAGCAGACAAATGTGAAATTTGTATCTTTGATTACAGGGAGCTCATTATCCCTATTTTTCCCAGGCAAGCATATGGGTCTCATCTAATTCTGTACACTAAAAGTGAACAACTTGGAAATTAAAATAAAACCAAGAGAACGTTGGTATTTACTACACATACCTACATTTTAAAAATTAAATCTGCAACACTTCTTCTAAGTATGTGTGTCATAAATTAGCATAGTTGACACGTGATCAACATGGGTTTGAACTGCACGAGTCCACTTATACACAGATTTTTACCAACCAAACACAGAGTGAAAATACAGTGTCCCTGGAACACATACAGAAGGCTGACTTTTTGTATCTGTGGGTTCCACAGGGCCTGCTGAGCAACTTGAGTGTGCACAGATTTTGGTATATGTGGGAGTCCTGGAACAGATCCCCGAAATATACTGAGGGACAACTGTACTTATTCTCAAGACTAGAACAGTGCATCTGTCAATAAACAAGTAACATATCCCATACTCTTTGCATACATATTCTTATTTTTTATTTTTATTTTGTAGAGATAGGGTCTCGCTATGTTGCCTAGGCTGGCCTCAAACTCCTGGCCTCAAGCAATCCTCTTGCCTCAGCCTCCCAAAGTTCTGGGATTCAAGGCATGAGCCACCATGCCTAGCCTCTTTGTGTACGTATTCCAAAATACTGTTTTACCCAATATAATCTATGTATAGTCTATAGGGCATATAATAGGTTAAGATGTGATTTTTGTTTTAGAGTCAAGGGTCTCACTATATTGCCCAGTCTGGTCTTGTACTCCTGGCCTCAAGCAATCCTCTTACCTAGGCCTCTCAAAGTGCTGGGATTATAGGCATAAGCCACCGTGCCCAGCCCTAAGATGTGATTAATGATAGAGTTTTGAGGTTAACAGCCAACACTGACAAAGGGTAAAAGCTTGTAGAAAATGGGTCCAAATTACATGTCTGTTGGGGGCATTAGGAATAGGTGGCCAGGAGAAACAAGAAAACTGTAGACGGATTTAGAATTCGCCTTGAGGTTCAAGTACCATGGAGAGCCAAAGGTGAGACTTGGAGAGCCAAAGGTAAGAAAGAACCAAAGGTAAATAATCTGTTTCTTTGGATATGAGCTAGCTAAGTAAGACCTCCAGTTTGGGACTGCAAGTGAAAACATAACAGATTTAAGGTAGAGTAGGTAGATTTTTCAGAGGATTTGACCAAGAAGAATTGAGCTCAGGCATCCTGAAAGAAACTTCCAGAATCAAGAACCAAGCTGACTAAGGCTGAACTTACTATGATTTGCACTTGCCTTCCTATCTTAATAAAACCCACGCTATGAATGCTCTCAGCTATAAAATAACCTTTTGCACTTTAAAAAGACTGGCCTACGTGTGGGACTATCAGTGACTCATTGATGAGGAGAGCTATTACAGGAAATGAATAAAGACTGTTCTAATGATATCAAGGCTTAGAAAGCAAGATCTTTTACTTTCTTCAAATTCTCAAGTGGGAACACCAGGAGTGACATGCGGTGAACAATCACAGAGAGTAACTAAAAACTTTAGCCTAACGATGTACTAAAAACTAGAGATATATCTAGTTAGCTACCTATTTGAATTATTCAGATTAGTTCTCCCAAGCTACAGATAAAATGCCTTTCTGGATTAATCTCATGTCTGTACTGTTTCTTGTCATCTAATAAGTAGAATATATGTAAATAAAAATCATTCTCTAGTGGCTTCATGAACCTCAAATTAAATTACTGTTGTATTATGACTGGCTATATTAAAATTTTTCACTTGCACTATGAACATTGCCTAAAAAGCTTGTTGAGTGTTTTCTAACCGAGATACAGTAAGAACAAAAAAAAGTAAAAGAATTAAAGTCAACAGCCATATAATACCTCTTAGCGCTGCTGAGTTCAAGACCACAGGGCACTATCCTTTTAAAGTGCCAGATATGATCCAAGCACAACTGACTTCTCCCTCAGTCACAGGCTTTTAGAGCTGGAAGGAAATGTATAGGTCATTCAATCCAACTCCTTATTACCACCATTAACAAGCATTTATTGTATGCCTGTGTGTCCTAGGCTAATACCACCAAATGGAAGCTATGAAATTTAAAGCCATTTATATCAAAATGATGGTAGAGATAGAAAAAGGTTAAGAAGGCATACAGAGCCCTGGAATTAAAAGAATTAGAGACTCTTTGAGAAGAACAGGAACTTAGCAAACATCTTATCCAGAATCTATTTTTACAGGGAGAAAACTGTAGCCTAGAGAAGTTATAAATTGTCCAAAGATGTAAGGTAGTTAACTGGTAGCAAAGCTCAAACTTGAGCCCAGATCTCTTGACTCTTATGTCTAAGGTTCTCTCACTACAGCTTGGATTTATTTGTAACTTAAACTATACTCTCTTTTGCTATAAAACCAAAATTAGTTTCCATCATAAACAGATCACACTATTGTTAGATGTCTACTTTGTAATACCCCAACACTAAAAGAATTTCAAAAATTGAAACTTAAAAAAAAATTTGAAAAACTTAAAATAGACTTTTCCATTTTCTAAATGATATAATTTTATTATTTTTTAAATTGACAGATAAAATTGTATACATTTATCATGTACAACGTGATGTTTTGAAGTATACAGTGTATACATTGTGGAATGACTAAATTTAGCTAATTAACATATGCATTATCTCACATATTTACCATTTTTGTGGGGAGAACACATTACATCCATTCTTTTAGCTTTTTCCAGAATACAATATATTGTTATTAACTATAGTCACCATGTGGTATGATAGATATCTTGAACTTATTCCTCCTAACTGAAATTCTATGTGTTTTGAGCAATCATTTGCAACAATATGGATGAACTTAGAAGACATTATATTAAGTGAAATAAGCCAGGCACAGAAAGACAACTATCACATAATCTCAGTCATATGTGAAATCTAAAAAAGTTGATCTCATATAATGAGAGTGGAATGGTTACCAGGAACAGGCTGGAGTGGTTGTGTGTGGCAGGGTGGCAGGGTGGGGGAGGGGTTGGAAAGATGTTGGTCAATGATATAATTTCTTACAATTTTTGAACTGCTATACAACTGATTAGTCCCCATATATATGCACAATTGCCAAATATTTTATATTATAATCTTAAAGAAAAGTGATCTGTAAGTAATCTTGACTTTCTGGGAAGGTTACTATACTCAGCCCCCCTTTTATTTTCCATGTCAATAACTAGACTGGAACAGGCTAGCCTCTAGGGTATGGAAGGAAAAGCAGTGATGGTATTCCATATCACAATTCCCATAGGATCCAATGTCAGGAAGCCGACAGCTCCAATTTCACCTTTATCAGTGATTTGTTGTAGACTCCAGTAACCCTTAATACTGTTTTCACTTCTGCTCATAAAAAAGACCCACAAATTGGTGAAATTGTCCAAGAATAAAAATAATATTTAGCAACAACTGTTAATTTTGTGCTAGGTTTTATGAAGGCCTAGAAATATTCAAATGATCATGTGAATGCTCAGATTACTTTAATAATGAGAAGGATAAAGCAAACTGTCCATAAATTTTCCTAAACTTTTGAAGAATGTGATGTTAGCAGAGTATTTCTCCACTTTGCACAACTTCAGGTTCATATTACAAGTATCTGATAACATTTTATGGAATTCTTAAGAGACCTCTGTGATTTATATTTCTGAAGTAAAACACTGAGCTTCACTATATTTTGCATATGACAGAATAAGAACTCAGATAAAAATTAAGTGTCTGTATATGTTTCAAATTAAACATGAAGAATTTGGCTTGAAGCCAAATTTCTTTATGTGGACAGTTGTTTAAGTTTGTATTTCCATGTTTATAACAGTTCAAAATATTTAACTAAGTATATAAAGAAAATGTTCTTAGTTTACCTATTTTTATGGTGTATTCACATTTTTATATCTCTCTTAAAGGTTATTATAACTTGCCTTCACAACATAAAGTAGCAGTCAAACTGCCAGGTTCTCCGTGTATACAATGAGATAAATGAAATGCAGTTAGAATTCCTCGTGGTCATCAGACAGCATTTTATCAACTCACAGCTGAGTCTCTGTCTTTAACCACCCACTTAAAGGCAGTTTTGAGATGGATGAGGCAGCAGCTTTGCAACCCTGGTCTTAATGGCAAAGCATAAAGTCAAAGGTCTCACACAGCATTATTTTGTACTCTTAAAGCAACTATTTAAACTTTCAGCAACATTGTGCACAGCAATAAGAAAAATGTGTTCATAAAGCTGAAATAAAATTAAATTTATAAGTACTTTTTCATCTCCCTTTTATTATTCCTATTTTTAAATGGGTCTCATTAGCAAAAATACTTACAATGCAAATATTTTAGTAAAAGATAACTTCATTAAAATTATTACAAAAGGTTTTGACATAGCTGTATGAATAACATAGCAGTTTGAGGAGTTTCTCCTGATTAATAATTTTGAGTCTACTTCATCTTTAAGAATAAAAGGATAATTGGTAATATTCCTTTGTCTTAATTCCTCCTACTCAAGAGAGGATAGGAGAAGAACTTTCTCTACATCCTAACTTGCATTCTTCTTTTTACCCCAGCTTAGATCAGAAAAAAGAACAAGGAAGCAAGCAGGACACTTTCTGGGATGTGAATAATGCAGTTCTTTACATGTTTGTATGACAGTTCAATTTTCAACCGGGTAAAGAAGAATGAGACATTTCTTTGATTCTATTGTCACTTTACCACATAGCACGTTTTTTCCAAAGAAAAATGAAACACAGGAAGAATGAAAGGAAATTTAACCATAACTTCCTCCATCTTAAAAATCCTCAAGCAAGACCCAAAGGCCTAACAGGCAATACTTTTATTAGCTCCATTTCCCAGATATGGAGGTTTTCACATTCCTGCTATTTTAATTAAGAGTAGAAATGTCAGATTACCTCGTCCAGCCAGGTAAAACATCTTTGGATCTAAGCCCTCTTAAATTAAAGGAAACAACTAATTTTGTCTTTTTGACTAACTTTCTGGGATCTGAAGTTCCCTTAAACCTTTAATTATATCCATGCATAAGGGGAAGGAAACATCCTGCAAACAATCACATTCTTCTCTCAATAAACCAACAGTCAAGGCTATCATCACAATAAATGCTGGATGCAAATTCCATTGCATCATTTAGCTCATTCCTCTCTGACCTTACAGCCATTCCAAAGGAAAGGAGGTCTGGTTTCTCATAAGTATTACAGAGGTAAAGAGAGCAGAGAGGTCAGGCAAAATTGGCTTAATTTTGCTTATCCCAGAAATTACAAGAAATCAGTGATTAAATGTCGGCTTCGCCATCTGTATAATGAGGGAGAGATGTAGACTTGATGATCTTTAAATCCCTTAGTGTTTTGAAGCTGTGTGTATCTGTCAAGTATTAGAAGCCGAGTCCCTTTGTTCCCCTCCCTTTATCACTAGAAGTCGACAACCCTAGTTTTGAAACATAAGGTAACAGATGAATTGGCATTGGCCCCATGGCCAAGTCTATAGCAGTACACGATAGCTCAAATGAAAAATATTAACCGTATATAGAACTTAAACATCCAACAAAACTAAGTGCCCAAAGGAAGAATTCCAGGAATACCTTACCATGTCTCAAGCCCAATGCTTCAGTAGGTAGTAGCTTAGACACACAAACTTAAATGCAATGCTTCATTAGGGAATGACTCTACATTCTTTTATTTTTGAACCTTTGACTCATGCCATTTTCTCAGTCTACAATATTCTGCCTCTCCTTCTCCATATCTGAAAAATCTCAGCATCCTAATTAAAACAAAAACAAAAACAAAAAAATTTCCCAACCTCCTAGGGGAAGCTGAATAACCAAATATAATTCATTGCTTTATCCTCTGCCCTCCCACAGGCTTTTACTTGCACCTGCATTAAAGCACACATTTTACTATGTTTGCATTGTCTTTCATTGCCATGACCTTCCTATTTTCAACAGTAAGCTCATTAAGGATACGGCTCTGTCTTACTCAGTGTCAGGCACACTCACGATACCTAGCAGGATGCTTTGTATGCTGTGGCCCTTGGACGTTTGCAAGGTGTTTTCCTGGGGGCCCTCCTAAGATGAAATCTTTGGCATGAGGTTATCTTTTCATCTAAAATTTGATTTCTGACTTTTGGTACAAGGGAGATTACATTCAATACTGAAGGATGTTAAAATAGACATGAAATACTAAGTCAATCCCCATTCTCCCATGCGATTAACAAAAAAAAGTTCTGAGAGTTTTTACTTTCAACTGGAGAGAGACTTCTTTAGGTTGCAAAACAGCAGTTCTTTATGGGGTACATGTGCAATTCTGTTACCTGCATAAATTTCATAGTGGTCAAGTCAGAGCTTTTAGGGTGTCCAACACCCAAATACTATACTTTGTACCCACTAACTAATTTCTCATCATACCCCCCCCTTTCCAAGTCTCCATTGTCTGTCATTCCACTATGTCCACATTATTTAGTACCCACTTATGAGAGAGAACGTATAATATTTGACTTTTTGTGCCTGGCTTGTTTCACTAAGATAGAGACCTCCAGTTCCATCCATGTTGCTGCAAAATACATGATTTCATTTCTTTTTATGGATGAATAGTATTCCATTGTGGTTATACACCATGTTTTCTTTATCCATTAGTATGTTGATAGACACTTAGGTTGATTCCACATCTTTGCTATTGTGAATAGTGCTGTGATAAACATATGAGTGCAGGCATCTTTTTGATATATAGTTTTCTTTTCCTTTGGATAGATAATCTAGTAGTGGGATCGCTGTATCTAATTATAGTTCTATTTTTAGTTCTTTGAGAAATCTCCATACTGTTTTCCATAGAGGCTGTACTAATTTACATTCTCACCAACAGTGTATAAGACTTCCCTTTTTTCCACATCCTCATCAATATCTGTTATTTTTTTTGTCTTTTTAACAATAGCCATTCTGACAAGGGGAAGATGATTATCTTATTGCGGTTAATATTTGCATTTCTCTGATGATAAGTGACGTTGAGCATTTTTTCATATGCCTGTTGGCCATCTGTATATCTTTGTTTGAAAAATGTCTATCCATGTCCTCTGCCCACTTTTTAATGGGATTTTTGTTGTTGTTGTTTGATTTCCTTGTATATTCTCGATATTAGTCTCCTGTCAAATGAACAGTTTGCAAGTATTTTCTCCCATTCTACAGGTTTGTCTCTTCACTCTGTTGATTATTTATTTTCTGTGCAGAAACTTTTTAGTTTATTTAAGTCCCATTTGTCTATTTTTGTTTTTGTTGCCTGTGCTTTTGAGGTCTGAGTCATAAATTCTTTGCCTGGACCAATGTTCAGAAGAGTTTTTGCTAAGTTTTCTTCTAGTATTTTTATAGTTTTGGGTCTTACATTTAAGTCTTTAATCCACCTTGAGTTGATTTTTGTATATGGTGAGATATACCAGTCCAATTTCATTCTTCTACATATGGCAATCCAACTTTCCCAGCACCATTTATTAAAGAGGCTGTCTTTTCCCCAATGTATATTCTTGATGGCTTTGTCAAAGATCAGTTGGCTGCAAATATGTGGCTTTATTTCTGAGTTCTCCATTCTCTTCCATTGATCTATACGTCTATTTTCACACCAGTACCATGTTGTTTTGGTTACTTGTAATATAATTTGCAGTAAGGTAATGTGATGCACCTCCAGCTCTGTTCTTTTTCCTCAGGACTGCTTTGGCTATTTGGGCACTTTTTTGTTTCCATATGAATTTAAGGGTTATTTTTTCTAGTTCTGTGAAAAACGATGTTGGCATTTTGTTAGATATTGCATTGAATCTGTAGATTGCTTTGGGTAGTATCATTTTTTAACAATATTAATTCTTCTGATACATGAGCATGAGATGTTTTTGTATGTGTTTGTGTCATCTACAATTTGTTACATCAGTGTTTTGCAGTTTTCCTTGTAGAGATCTTTTCACCTCCTTGGTTAACTTTATTCCTAGGTATTTTATTTTTTGTAGCTATTGGAAATGGGATTGCCTTCTTGACTTCTTTCTCAGCTGGACTGTTATTGGTGTATAGAAATGCTATTGATTTTTGTATGTTGGTTTTGTATACTGAAACTTTACTGACTTCATTTATCAAATCTAAGAGCTTTTTTGGTGGCATCTTTAGGGTTTTCTAGATATAAGATCATATCATCAGCAAACAGGGATAATTTGACTTCCTCTTTTTCAACTGGGATGCCTTTTATTTCTTTCTCTTGTCTGATTGTTCTGGCTAGGACTTGCAGTACTATGTTTAATAGAAGTGGGGAAAGTGGGCATCTTTGTCTTGTTCTAGTTATTAGAGGAAATGTTTTCAACTTTTCCCCATTCAGTATGATATTAGTTATAGGTTTGTCATATATGGCCTTCATTATGTTGAGGTTTGTTCCTTCTATGCCCAATTTGTTGAGGGCTTTTACCATGAAGGCATGTTGAATTTTAGTAAATGCTTTTTCTGCATGTATTGATATGATCATATGGGTTTTTATCCTTGATTCTCTTTATGTAATGTATCACATTTATTGATTTGTGTATGTTAGATCATCCTTGCATCTCTGGGAGGAATCCAACTTGATCATGGTATATTATCTTTTTTGTGTGTGCTGTTGGATTTGGTTTGCTAGTATTTTGTTGAGGGTTTTTGCATCTATGTTTGTCAGGTATTGATGCAGGCATTTAATGCTACTAAACTTCCCTCTTAGCACTGTTGTTTTCTGTATCCCACAAGTTTTGGTATGTTGTGCAAAAACAGCAAGCAATTCCTGAATATGGAGCTATGTCCCCAAAAAGAGTTTGTAGTAGCCACATACACAAGGATTTACATCAGCGGTATATACGAATCTGATTTTGGAAGCACATCTGTAATTACTATTAACCAGATCCACATGTCCTTGAGCATCTAGGATGCTTTCGTACTTTCATGCAAAGATTACAGGCCTCAAAGAGCCATAGTTTGCATATCACTCTGCCGGGCGTTTTTTAATTTAGTTGGGCTAAATGCATATAGAAATACACAATGCAACCAGGGGTCAGGTTTAACCATAAGCTTGAAGGTTAAAATTAAAGGGATTATTGCAGACTAGACAGGATTTTACATAAATATGGCCTGGGATTAATAACAAGACCTAACTATAAAATATTCATTTGGAAATGGGGGAAAAGGCCATAGAACGAAAGGAAGACAAAGATTCTGTTAATATATAAATGATAAAACAGGTATCCTAATTTATTCAGGCCATTATTTAATCAAGCCCGCACAGGGCACTTCAACGTGATGGACTTTAAGAGCCTCATTATATGCTGCCTATATTAGACGTAAAATGAAAGGATGTCATTCTAGTACTTTCAGAAATAAACACCTTTGGTTAGAATCTAAGACAGCAGCCCTTTATAGCAAATATCGAACTATCATGGGTAATGTTATGGTGAATCTTTAGCACACTTATTAAAATGCATTGGATTAAAACAAAATTGATTCGCTCACTGCCTATCTTTCTTCTAGATGCAGAACTCCAATTAAAATCAATAGGTTTGAAGCTTGTAAGCACAGCACTAAATTATTAACACCATGAGTTCTTTTAGAAAATTAACACTGATTGAAAAAGTGGAATTTTACATAGACTTACCTTTCCATTCTTAATGAGAAAGTGGCTGCAGAATAATTTCCCTCCAACATTTTCCTCCTTAATCAAATCTATAGTCTGAATGAATTTAATCAAATAGTATTTTCAATGAGTTACCCAATGTAATCTTAGGACTAAAGGAAATTATCTCTTGGGTCCTGCTGCCTTTAACATTCTGTGATCACAGGAAAATGATACTGACGGCATGATGCCGTCGATAGCAAACGATTTTAATCTTGGCAAACACAAGAATGGAGCAGAGAGATTACAGGATACTTTAAAAGAATATTTTCAACAATCTACTTTTCATTTCCCCAATGTGAAAAATATCCTCAGAATGTGTGTTTATGTGTGCAAGGTTAAAACAATGCTTTTTGTCGGTTTTTTATACCCTATCTACTTCTTTAGAATATTTGGAACAGTGAATTAATAAATAAGAATATATTCAAAAACCAAGTAAAATGGTGAGTGTGTGTATGTATATGTGAAATAGCTGTACTTGAAAACCTGAGCTAAGAAGAACTATTACAAATGAGTATAAAAGTTAGTTCTGCACTGAGCATGACGATACACTCAATATACGAGAAAGGAGGACAGGGCCTGGATTTCAGCATCCTCATTATCATTATTCCCTTTCCTTTGCATAGGGAGTACCATTCGTTTGGGGAAAAAAGAGCCCTAAATATTGCCATATTTCCATTTCCCCAAAGAATTCCAGCTTAGAAGACTCTTGTACTTTTTGTTGTGAATTTATTTCCTCTTGAAGTTCCTCAAGTATTCCTGAACTGAAATTTCTCAAACCTATATCCATCCCCTCCCACACCCCATTGTCAACAGCACTTGTATATATCCGAATCCCTATCCCTACAGGTAAAAATTCACCAGTATTTACACCCATTGATAGGTACTAACATTGCTGGCGTTACCAAAGTGCAAATTAAATGTTCAAATAAAGGGGAAAATGCTATTAAAATTGTGAGGTATCTACTAATATGAGTTGAATCTTTTAATTTTTAACAAACACCATTTTAAACATAAAGCTGTTTCCATGTTCTCCACACAAACATGACTAACATAATATATACCAATGTAAATACAAAGCATTTATTAGTTGAAATTTATAGTCCTTGTCTATTTTGCGATCAATTTAACAAAGCCATAATTCTCCAATTAGGATAATCAACATTAAGTACCAAATTTAAATACATATACAAAAACTGATTTTTTCCTTCAAAAAATGCTATGTAGTCTGTTTTGCAACTGTAAAGGGTAATAAGATTTTAGAACTGGAAGTGACCCTGATAAACTACTTGGCTTTTTTGATTTTATTGTGAGTGACTTCTAGCTGGGGGTGGGGTGGATAGAGCAATGACAAACAAGTAACCTCAGGATGGAGACAAATGACAAAGTTACTTAATTAGTTCTTAAATTGCCAGTGCCAAAATAAGCTTGATGAGCAATTCAAAGTAATTAAAATGCTTTGAACAGTGTCTACCCAAAACGATCAGTGATCTACAACTTGAGCTGACTTGTACCTTGTATTTAATATAACCCTAACCAGACAGAAAGTATCATTCACCAAACAAATCCTCACTGCCCGCCCCCAAAGGATTCATAAAACATTTTGAAAAACACAACCTTAGAACTCTCTTTGTTCTTCCTTGCTTTGGCTAATTTGATTCCCTCCCTTTCTTTCCCTTCTTCACACCCAGTCTTAAAGCCAGCACAGCTACCCAGTACTGCCTTTCCTGACTATCTCAGCAGCCTGGCTAGACTCATCTTTCCTCCGAATTTCTGGTCAGGCTAGTGGGGAGCCGCTGAAAGCTTTCAGCAAATGAGTGAAAAAATAAAGGCTGTGTTTCAGGCAACTCCATCATGTCTGCACGCAGCCTCAAGTCTTCTTAGTAACAAAGGCCAGAATGATGTGACAAAAGAAGGGACGATATGACATTTTCCAGAAGAAAAATGCTGAAAGAACTTCATGATTAAGTGAATATGGAGATAAAGGAAATCAGTAGCAAATTATAAGTAATGCCTGCTGGTCTTTTTTTCCCTTGATAATTTTGTGATTTGCCAATACACGTTTAATGGCGGGAGGCACCTCCCCCACTAAATCAAGTAGTTAAGTGGCATTGGCAGAGCCTGATTATTTCGTATGCTATGATCTAATAATTTTAATGCATTTTTGATTAAGTATTATTCTCTGTACTGCTGACAAGGTACCTGAGATGTTAATTGTAGGGTGAAGACACTTACTCAGTACAAGGAGGAAACAAATGTGATTATATCTGACAGTTAACACTAGCTATTCACTTTCCTTCTCTAATAGATGTGGCTGTTTAATTTAAAATACTGATAAAAGCACTTAAGGCTCTCCCCTGCCATCCCTTATATTACTTTATAAAATTTACCCACTTTTCTATCTTGAGAAACTGAGAAAAATATTAAAATATATCTGTACACAAACACATACACATAATTTGTCAATTCATTACCAATATAACTTTCTATATAATTCAATGGTTAAAATTTATCTCTAAAAAGCAAAAAAAAGTCTACCTATTTATAATACTGTGATCTGAAGTCTTTCCTTGAATTAAGCATTACAATGGGACCAATATACCAGTCAGTTACCGTAGCAAAGAGAAAAACTTTTCTATTATCATACTATATCCTCAACCTCAGTGAAAATACTATAAAAATGTTTCCTTCCTTTAGATCAGCAATTCTCAATGGGGTTCAATGACCTAAGGCAGGGATCAGCAAACTTTTCTGTAAAGGGCCAGCTAGTAAATATTTTAGGCTTTGCGGGTCAGGTACACTTCGCAGTCTGAGTCTCTGTCACATCTTCTTCTTTTTTAATAGCCGTTTAAAAAATGTAAAAAATATTTTTAGCTTGCAGTTTACACACAACCAGGCTGCAGCCAGGACTCGGCCCTGGGCTATAGTTTGCCTACTGCTACCCTATGGAACCTATTGCATGTAATAAATTAACAAAAATCTGGAGCATCTAGAATCAGGCTTCATTATATGTCCTTCTTGGGAGAATTAAGAAGACAGTACCTCAAAATCATTTTCTGTTTTATCGTTCAGATGGGGAATCCTGGTTGAGAAAGGTTGAATTAGATTAACAAAGTTCCAAAAACACTACTGGAAGATGGTGATAATTATGTTCAAAAAATACAGGCATTCAACAATATTTACTAGAGAGAACTTAAAAATCCAACATTTCAAGGAACTTTCCTTTTGTCCAAAGCATAAGCCAAACATCATAGCCTTACTACCTCTTAGTAGAAAATTAATTACGCACAGTAAAAACATAATTAGAAATTGTCTCAGTAGAAAATTAATTACACCTCATTCAAAATTTGCTTAGAATAGGTACCTGATCCCTTCAAAATATAAATACAGGATGTCCCAAAAGTCTCCATACAAAGGAAAAATTTTGTAAGATTCTGTAATGAATATTTTGTAAATAAAGATACATTTAGCTACAATTTTCCATTTTCCCTATGTATGGCAACTTTCGGGACACCCTGTAGTGTGTGTGCCTTATCTTTTACAAATAATAACTTGGTCCCAACTCCTAAGTAGAATCCCTCAAACTCACAGTTTTAGAGCTTAAGGGTTACCTATGCAATTCCTTTACTTTACATTTGCAGAGAGACATGCAGGCATTATTACACAGTATAGTGGAACAAAATACACTACATCCTTCATTCTAGTAGTAAGGAAGAAATGATTTAGTGTCCTACTAGGAAAATATTAAATTCTCAAGCTCTGGAACCACTTGGCCATATTAAATAAGAATATTCTTTCACAATGAACAGATCATCTTTTCAGTTAAGGGAGTTTTTTAAAAACATCTAAAGCTGTGCCTTATCTTTCGATCAATATCACCCCTACACTATAATTGCATGATGCATTATCATCAAAAAATACATACAAGAGTAATCAAATTAAAATGCTTCTAGTTATACAGATTGACCCAGAACCCAGGCATGTGGGTGGACAAAAGGAGAGAGCTGTCTCTTTCCTGGAACTCCGAGAGGGGGCTACAGTCCCTGGGCATAAAACTGTGGTTTTTGTTTTCTTTCTTTTTTTAAGTGTGAAGACATACATACCTTCTAAACCACTGGAAAGTTAAGTCAATAATAGAAACAATACAATATTTAGTATCCATAGGTGTTCTTAGAAAAAAGTAATTGGACCACTACTATTTAGAACTCTTCTCTCAGCCAAAACATAAATCAAGTGGTGCTAAAAAGTCATTAGGCAAACTTATTGAAAAGTACATCTGAGATGCTACTCAGCCTTGAAATGCTCCAAAGAACTGTTTTAATCATTCCCTGAAGGAGACCTTTAATGCCAGAACCTACTGGAAAAGTAACAATGATTTTAAGTCCAATTATTTGAAAGTGAGACTCCATTTCTTTAGCCTCCCCTTCCCATAAAATAGTAGTCCAAATTAGCCAAATAAAATCCAGTGATATTCTGGCATTCTTCCTCATTGATGAAAAGTATTCATTTTGGCTACAGAGGGAAAAAAAAGCCACCCAAAATGACTCCAAGTATCTAGAAACAATTTGTTGGCCCAATACACATGTCACCAAAATTGCACATCTTAAATAGAAAAGCAGCTGAAATAACCAACCCCACATCGTCAGTTCTTTTCCTTGATCTTTCACAAGCTTTCTGCCAACCAAAAAGACTCTTTAGACATTTTCTTGCCATAACAAATTAATTATGCAAATATAACTTTTATCACAGAAGTCATAATCAATAAGGAAAAAAAATGAATTACTATTACCTCCCCAATTTCCTTTTGTGTTAGTTCTTTCTCCTCTCTGCAGAAAGTAGAGAAATTTCCCATTCTAAAAAAATATAGAGAGAATTCTCAATCTTAAAAGCAAAAGATTACTTTTCCCTTTCCTTGGAAATACTGTTTTTGTCTTCTTCCAGAGTCCAACACCTTTTCCCTCACCTACATTTTCTGTTTGCTCATGAGGCAGCAGTAATCTTCTGGTATTATGAAATTCTACCTTCCCTAAGCAGGGTTTACACCGCAGCCTCCAAAAAACGATGTCTGAACCTCAGCAGATAGAAGATCCATAGCAACAGCGGTAATAGTTTTTTTCACTTGCTATTACCAGAAATCACAGTCCAAAAAGACGACCATAGAGGTGTCACCTATGCTAAAATCTCGAAATTGATTCATTATTTAACTAGTTGAATCCCACGTTTTCATTCTATGTGCCCTTTGGGAAGCCTGTGACGAGTAAAAAAAGATCTTTCAGTCACAGTAACCATTTTTCAGCAAGAGATAAATAGTTAAAAAAAAAAAAAAAGCAGCTCTCAGGGTACAAGATTTTGTTTGTCACGGAAACAGAATCAAATGCCTGGTCCCCTCCATTCCCTGTCACCTTAGAACCTACACTATGAAGTACCTATAAGAATTTTATCTTTAAATAAGAGCTTAGATAATGATGCCAAGTTTCTGTTAACTAGAAGTCATCTGTATACTGCCCACATAGCTCTGATTTTACTAACAGGTAAAAAGATTTATATTTATGAAAAGCAGTTCCTTTGATGCAATGATTCTCTGTAAGACTATTCTATGGGAAAAATTAAGCAGAGAATTGGAAATATTGATAAATATAATGCTATGTAATGTTCAATTCTAATTCAGTAAAACTGCTTAACACTGGTATTGAATTTCATTAAAAGTCAGTTTTCATGATCTGTGCCCTGTATGAAATACATTGCTGTGAGTTCAATTTCTTTAAGAATACTGAGTTTAAATATCAAAGGTAAAAAGAACTAGGTACGATAAAATGCAACATGTGTCATAATAAAAGTGCAGTATGTATAAAATCCTGATAACTCTATTATGTATTTGGACGCTGATACATATCCACATATGTTTCTACCTTCAAGTAAATGAGGTTTTAAATGAGGTAAGGGAACTCTATATATGTTTCATAGAATACAAATATTTAGCAAGCTCATGGATATCACAATTTTTACTGAATACATACTTTTTATATAAATTTTACAGACTTTCTTTTATACAGATTTTCTTAAAGGACATTGTGAAATAATATTTTTCTGTTTCTTCAACTTAGTAACCATCCCATCTTTTATCCATTTTTATTTTGACAATGCATTTTTCTGCCTTTCAAAAATAACTCTATGTACAATTGGTATAGTTGATTACGAACTCTATAGGCAATTGCTGAGCCTTATTTTTTGAATAGATTTAAAGTATTTTCAAATGTAAAATATACTTCATGTGCAATACACATTGCCTGTGCATATATACATCCATCTATCTCATTTTCCGCAATACAAACTTAATCTACCATCCAGAATAATGAAAAATGGGTCACAAGAGTAGGTGAGTATCCTAGAAAAGAGAGAGCTACCTAAGCAGTGAGAGGTAGAAGGTAAATGTAGCAGAATTTTTACATCCAAACAAATTTTATTCACTAAAGGAGAAACAAGTCACCTAGTGATTGCATAGATTTATGCCAATGAAAATTAAACACGTCTTAAAATGTTTTTAAAGGGACATTTCCTCAAATGCTTTTGAAATTCTCATTGGTGGCAAATCTTTGATTCTGAAGGATGGGTTTGTTTTTGTTCGTTGTGGATTCATTTTAGAAATTGAAAAGTAATTTGGATCCAAGGCTGGTGAATGAGGTGGATAAACGAAGTTTGTTCACATTGTTTGGGATTGGCAAACTCATTCAACAGGCCCTGTTTGCTTCTCTTATTTTCAGTTCTAATCCTTTCTTTGAACTAAACTCTGACCTTTCCTACATGACACCTATTGGCAAATGGTGTCACATAGGAAATCTGACAGGTATAAAGAATATTCTAGAGAACAGAGAGGCCATTTAAGAAGTGGTTTGATATTACCTTAATGATTCAAAAATAACTTCCTCTCCCTTCCAGGAATTTAAGAATGTAAACACAAGTTGGTTTTGGTGTATCATGATTGTGAATGGGTATTTTTTTATATAATAGCAGCTCAGAACTATTAAGTGCAGTTTATTTTGAGGGGAGTGGGATCAGGGGATAATAATGGGAGAGGGAAAGGAATTATGAATAAAAATCGGTGAGATGTATCAAAACTGGAAAAAGTCTTTAACATCCCTATCTTTGGGGGAAATATTGCCATTTACTGGCATTTAAGATACTGACACGTTATTTCACTTGAGCTGAGTTGCATTTTTGCAACTGTAAGCATAAATATATTTTATGTTCTTAATAAGTGTTTGCATTCGAAGATCAGAGCATCTACTGAGCTGTTTACTATAGTAAACACCTAAGCACACTAAGCATGGTAACAGAATTCCACAGAAAGTTTCTATTTGTAAGAATTTGTCATCTGGCTTATCCAGACACAAAATTAAAAAAATATATATAACAAAATAAAACAAATCAATAAATAAAAACTGACGTATTACTTTACTTAACAGCATAAATGGGTTAATGATAACTATAATATATAATAATGAGGATGGGCATTTGCTGTCTGAGTTGCAAAGCTACCTGGATCAAGGAAAACAGAAGTCATGAGTAGCAATGAGATTTTGGAAGCTGTAGAACTTAACACAACGCTGAGTTCAGCTTCTTGGAAAGACAAGTGGAAGTCTTGCTATTTTCATCTCTCGCAATTTCATCTACTATCTATCTCTATGCAAAACTCTCCAATCTTTATCTTCTCTCCTCAATGAATGTGTTACTAATTGCTTCTGCTTGGATGTACCAGCACTTCGAATTCAACATTCCTAAAAATGTACCCATTTTCTTTCAAACTCAGCCATATCTTTGACACCACTCTCCCATCATGTTTCCCCTCTTCCCATATTCAATCAGTCACTAAGGTCTGTTAAAGTCCTCCTTGAGTGGTGCTCAGAGGGGTCCCCAGACCAGCAGAGCAGCTGAGAACTCTTTAGAAATGCAAATGTATGAGATCCACAACAGACCTATTCAATCGGAAACCCTGGGGCTGGGCCTAGCAGTCTGTGTTTTCACAAGCCCTCCAGGTGGTTCTCATGCATGCTCAACTTTGACCATCACTTCCCTAAAAGCCTCCAGCCTTCCCCTATCTCCAATCTAGTCTGCCAACCTTCCAAAACAAACAAACAACACTGCTTCTATCATTTCACCATCTTGCTAAAAAACTCCTTGTTATGGACTGAGTAAAGAATAAACGTCTCAGTCTGGCATTCAAGGCCTTTTACAATCTGGCCCTAACATAGTTTATGCCAATAGGTACCTACCTCGAACCTCTTACAGAAGGAACCTCATGTGTGCCCCTTTGTGCCTTTTCTCCTGCTTGTCTCCTACTCTCTTTTAAGGGTCTGTTGAAGGCTGCCCTGCCTAGAAGCAATGTAGTACAATGGCAAAGTATATAGACAGTGCCCTGCATAAAGGTATTCTATAAGCCTGTGGTCCCCAACACTGGGTACTGTAGCCTGTTAGGGAACTCTGCCACCCCCACCATCTCTGTGGAAAAACTTTTCCATGAAATTTATAGGAAGAGGGGCACACAGCAAGAGGTGAGCGAGCAAAGCTTCATCTGTATTTACAGCAGCTCTCCATCCCTCGCTCGCATCACTGCCTGATCTCTGCCCCCACCCGGCCCCCCACCCCCATCTGTGGAAAAATTATCTTCCATGAAACTGGTTCCTGGTGCCAAAAAGGTTGGGGGCCACTGCTATAAGCAATAGTTTCTTAGTCCAGTCTTCCTTGGGATGCTTCTGTATCAGATTCTATCTCATCTGGCACTCATCACTATTGCTCTGCATCGTTAGATTTCTAAATGTGTAGGGGTCTAGTCACTCCAGTTAGACTATAAACTTCTCAAGGTCAGGGACACTCTTAAACTTCGTGTGTCTCAAAGACAGGCATCAACCACTATGTATAGGTATGAAGTAGGCCTTCCAAACTGTGCTCCTAATGATTTTCTAGCTTAAATCAGACCCAGTTGTTTCACAAAAACTACGTGTATAAAAACATGAAACCTGGGTCACCACTGTCCAACTTGGGAAAATCTAATATATTACCATTTACTGACAAGCACATAAGGAGGCTCAGAGCTAAGTTCAAACAAAGGATTTGAACTAAAACTAGAGAAGCAAACACGACCCTAATTAATGAGTTTGCTAAGTGTTCTTCCCACGGGGTCAGTAGCACTTAAAAAGCATACATTTGAAATATGCTTCTTTCCCTCAGGCTGCCAGACACACTGACTATAGTCTCTTTAACCACAAAAGGTCAAAGTTCTATTTTCTATCACCATACTTAGTAGCATGTGTGCATGCTTTGCTGATTGGTTTCTTTTGTGTTTCTGCTTAAAGTTAAGGCAGGCAGCAGGAAATTGAGACCGGGGAGTTTAGCAACTTTCCTAGCAGCAGTAATGATGAGGCAGAGGCTTTGGGAAAAAATTATGACTTTATGGTTTCTATTGGCCCAGCTCCCCCAAATTTCGTTGCACTAATAACAACTTATGCCCCACCTGATTATCTATGTTGCCCATCCCGCCCCCATCACACACTGCTCTGTTATTTATACTATAGTGCATTCAAGCAGTTAAGCCTAGCTTAATATAACATACTGTAAAGTGATATGTCCCAAAGCCAATGGTTTAATGGAAAGCTGGGGGAGGGGAGGAGGGTTAAAAAGGCACTAACAGAGCAACTCAAAAATGCATTTCAAAGAAAAATCTGGATGCTTCTAGATGTCCTTGAAGTATTTCCTCCACCTGCCAAAAATTCACTCCTAGGATTGTGTTACCAGGCACTATTGAAACCTGGTAGAGTAATTCACTAGTATGCTTAGAAATTTCCTAACACATCTAATGTGGTATGTATTTCAAATCCAGTAAAACTTCATTAAGTTGATATTGGGAAGCTGTTTCTATAATTCAAAGCAACTGTTATTTTTGGCTAGACACCCTATTGTTCTGCAATAAACAAGTTGAAAAAAAATCAATGATGGTTGGTTTGAACTCAACTTGTTTCAGTCCTTTGTATTTTAAATTAATAGGGTTTTACAGATTTCTTTTCCCCACTTTTTCTTTAAGAGGTGAAAGGGGAAGAGGGAAATAAAAAAATACCCCTAGCAACACACAATCTCTGTTACAAGGATCACAAAGAAAGGCCGAAAAGCTTTTCTGTAAACATTTTTCTTGAGAAAAATACAAAAGCACAATGCCTTGGATTTCCTCAACAGCACATTTTTGAAGTTACTTAACCAAAAAAAAGGGCGAGAGTGGGCACCTAAAAAAAGATAATTAGAATATTTTCAACTCTTTCATCTAAGCTAACTATAATTTTGTTTACCCTGCGGCCCAGGAAGTATGAACCACAATTTTGTTCTAATTTTGCCAGACTATCCAAAGTTGTGCCATTCTAATGCTTAATCTGATATTTTAGGACAGGAATTATTCTAATCCATGATCCTGTGATAAATGAAGGAAAAAGAAAGGCCAGTAGGCCACTGTGAGAGAAATACTAGAACAAGTTCAGAAAAGGCTGAGGGGGAATTCTCAACAGCATTCTATAGGTCTACCCCCAGTAAGGTATATGTAAGTGAGGAGTGGTGGGGAGAGGCAGGCAGGAATAGTGGAGAAGGACAGAACAGGTTATTTGCCTGAGTCATATGGGGTTTTGGGGAGGGACAACAAAAAGGATCATGGGTAGAGATGGTCAGCAATGTGCTCTGAGCTTTATTTTAAAATCCAGATTTGAAGGCATTTTCCTAAAGAATCACTCTATTTTATAGGATTGTTGAGAAGAATTAGTTAATATCTTTAATATATATTTGATTTCTACGAACATTAATTCAAAGATGTGTTCCCTACCATATAACATTGTAGTCTAAGATGGCAGATGAACAAGTGAGAAATGTACATAGATGGGGTCAAGAATGGATAAAGAAAATGTGGTATATATACACAACGGAATGCCATTCAGCCATAAAAAGAGATGAAATCCTGTCATTTGTGGCAACATGGATGAGCCTGGAGGACATTATGTTAAGTGAAATAAGTCAGGCACAGAAAGATAAATATTGCATGTTCTATCTCATATGTGGGGACTAAAAAAAAATGTGAGCTCATGGAGGTAGAGAGTAGAATGGTGGGTATTAAAGGCTGGGAAGGGAAGGGAAAGGGAAGATGGGGAGAGGCTGGTTAACAGATACAAACTTTCAGCCACATTGGAAGAATGAGTTCTGTTTTGCGGCATTATCTGGTGACTATGATTAACTATAATTTATTGTATATTTTCAGAAAGAGGATTTTGAATATTCGTAGCACAAAGAAATAATATTTGAGGTAGCGGATATGCTAATTACCTTGATTTGATCATTACACATTGTATACATGTATTGAAATATCATTCTGAATCCCATAAATACATGCAATTATCATGTGTCAAGTAAAAATAAAAGGAAAAGGATGGGGTCAAAATTTTACCTGTGTCTACTTTACTGAATTTTGTTCTTTTTAAAGTGAGTTACCTCATGCCATTCCTGCAGAGACACTGTTTCATATGTACCTGTGCTGGATATTCTTTGAGTCTTAATTATGAGAAATGAAAAGGAGTTTGTTGCTTCATACCTAATAATAGTGGGGGTCTTTTGTTCTAACTCCGTTTTTCTAGCAACAAATATAATCAGTAAAACCACCAGTCTTTCAGAAGACACAACTGAGAGACTATTATCAAGATGTCTGAAATTCTACTCTTAGATTTCCATTTCTTTAAGGCATTATTCCCTGTAAAATGTGAACACCCACAGAAGAGGACACACACCGAGCTATTAATCAAAAACATCTTAATATGAATGTAATTATCAGATTCTTTCTAATGTGACAGCTTGGACGGGGAAGTAAAAAATGTTTTTTATTTATTTGTTTTGGGGGAGGAGGAGGGCAGAGGGAAGGGACAAGAGGTAAGTAGGTCCTAATCACCAGGGAGAGAACCCTGAAGAGCCATGGGAAACTACAACTAGAAGGAAGGGGAAAAGAAGAGATGAGAGGAAGGGGAGGAGGGAAGGCTATTTCTCCCAAAGACACAATTTCTCTGAAATCGGCCCTGGTTACTAGAAGAGCAATGAGGCTCATTTTTCTATCAAATGTCTTGGAAGGCAAGGGAATGAGAGCTTCAGTATGTGGACAGTTGATGTGTGTAAGTATATTTTGCTAGACATGTTACATATAACGCATTCAAATCATTTTAATAAGTATAGAAAGTCTACAGTGTACACACATAAATGAGCCTTCATTATCCACAGAATTTAAACATTATACAACATATTTAAAGTCCAGTCTGTAGTATACTTAGTAGCCAACACTTTCACATATAATTCATACCTAATGGTCTAAAGAAAAGTAAAATACATACTCCTTGCCTTCGAGAAATTTACAACCTAGTTTAGGAGACAAGTATAACATATATAATTAAAGAAAATCTAAGGCAGTATATAAATCAAGGACTGGACTGTCTACTACTGACATAGTTATAATAGGTGCTTGGAAATAGAAGAGATTTCTATAGCTAGAACATTCAGAGAACGTTCATGGAGAAGGTAAGATGGAGACCTTGAAAATCAGGTAGAATTTGACCAATCGGTGATGACTGCATTTTAACTGGCATGGTAGTGGAAGAGGCATTTCTTGTTAGTAAGTAGTGAAACTAAGTTTAGATCTATAGAGAGAAGCCAGGTAACAAATGTATGGAAAGCTGAGCAGAGGGCTATGGGTCTGATGGGGGTGGGGTGGGGGTGATGATTGGCTTTCAGAAGAAAAATGTGGGTTATCAAGCAGGAGAGAGATGAGATAATGACAGTGTTTTCATGTGATTAGCCTAGCATTGTTTTGCAGGATGAACTGCCCGTATACATCATAACACTTTAAAAGGTGTATATTTTAAAAGGAGTATATTTTGAGGTAGCTTAAAATATACTCCACAGATGATAGTTAATTCATTCTAATAACCTCTCATTGAGGCAAAGGAAATGTAGCTTTTATTATTCCTCATTTTATGGATGATTTGCTCAAGGTCACTCACTGAATGAATGAAAAGCGGAATAAAAAAATACAGTATCACAATGTTTAATGGTTCCTAAGTACCAGCTAAATTATATTCTCTCATTTTCTATGACTCAAGCAAGGGAAGTACATGATGGACCTTTGTACTCAAGTGACATTTCTGGACTTTTATTACTGTTCAAGGCACATGTCCTACCATGCCCAATTTCTGTTTACTCTCCTTAGAGCCCCCAGGCCCCCAGCTTCAAACCTTCCAACTACCCCCACCTCTCTCAACTAATAGTTGGCTTTTATCATTTTGTTCCAGCTGGTCTCCTGACATTATCATTAGCATATGCAACACCTCTGCATCAACCACTCAACAACAAGAAGACAATGGTTTGGGTTCATCAATGCAAGGCAATGCTTTCCACTTCAAATTGCAAATCTGATTAGTCCCTTAGGAAGGTATAAGGCAGGTAAGAACTCCACATACTGAACTTTGATATCAAATGGAATTCTTTCCCCAATTTAGGTTTCCTGATGACAGTTAAATAAAGAATTCCCCCCAGTTAACTACCTCTCTATCCTGATACATTTTCTTATCCTTCCATGCATCTTAAAGCCACCCTTCCTCTTCTTACAACCTATCTCATGCAGGGCCACCGTTTCTACATATTCTCTCCAGCATTATGAACCTCTCCCTCCTTGGTGGCTCCAGTCCTCCTTTTTCAAGTAAAGTGCTTGGCATATAGTAGATGCTCAGTAAATGTCTGATGAATACCGAAACCTCCAGTTCTACATATTCAACTACTTGTTAGATATTTTTACTTTGTCATCCCATTGTTATCTCAAAAATCACAAGTCTAGAATAGAAATCATTAACTTCCTACCAGATCTGGCTCTTCCCCATCACATTCCAATTCTTTCACATGTACCATAATTCTCCCAGTTCCCCATATTCAATAACACAAAGACTTTGACTTCTCCCTCTGCACCCAATTATTAAGTCTAGTCATTAATTTTTTTCTTCATAGTACTAGGCATATGGAAGGCACTCTGTCAATGGAAGGTCTATTTTGTCTATATAGCTATGATTATCCCACTGAAACAGCCTCCATAGATCAAAGTGCCTTAAGTCTCTCAACCCACCATTTCATCCATTCATCCAATCTTGAAATTTCTCTTCCTATATACAACTTTTTTCCATTTAGTCTCCTTTACTCAGAAGTGTTTGATGGCTAGTTCAAAGGCCAAAATCCTTCCCTAGCATTTAAGGACCACCATGATCTGGACCCGATCCAGTTTTCCAATCTTATCTCCTATTATTTTTCCAGAGGAATTCTTCATCATAACCCAAGTGACTTTATCCCACTCTCAAAGATACGTGTGTGTGTATGTGTGTGCATACGTACTCACACATGCAGTGCACCCTTCCCTATCTATTTTATATACAAATTCTCCTTGACTTATGATGGGGTTATGTCCTAATAAACCCATCATAAGTTGAAAATATTGTAAGTTGAAATTGTATTTAATACAGTATACCTCACCTACCAAACATCGTGGCTTAGCCGAGCCTACCTTAAACATGCTCAGAACACTTATAGAAGCCTGTAATTAGGCAAAATCATCTCTAACACAATGCCCCTTTTATAATAAAGTACTGACTATCTCATGTAATTTATTGAATACTGCACTAAAAGTCAAAAACAGAATGGTTGTATGGGCACCATCATAAATGCAAAAAATCTGAACTTGGGAACCACCTGTATACTTTTGCTCAGATTTTTTCCCCTGCTTAGAAATGCCCTCCCCAATATGGATCCTAACAAGACTTTGTGGTCAGCTTACCTTCTGGAAGCCTTCAACTCTTCCAGTCAGAAACTTCTATTATAGTAAGTTCACAGACTTTGCATTGTTTGATATTTCATGTGCTAGTTTTAACAATGCAACAAGATTTTAAGCTCTTTAAGGACAGATCATGTAGTATACTTCTGTATCCTTCCCAGAACCCAGTAACTAGGTTCACCAATGCCAGGTGATGTTTTCTACCTCTTAGATAAAAGTCTTCAATAAAGTGTTCATTAATCCTTAAACCTCATTTCCACTTTACATCTCAAATAACAACTATATTTAAACTATACCATCTTGATCATGTTTAAAGATATATGAATACTAATTTTAAAATTCTTTAGCAGAAACTTTAAAAATTCTTTAATGAGAGGTATAGCATAAAGCATGCCATATAATATTTAGTACTACAATTAAACATTAAACTTTATTCTGCCGCCTATATTTTATAAAATATTTAACAATTAATGTAGAATATTTGTCTTCATAAATACTAATTAGGTTCTAAGGGGGAAATATCTTAAACTTAAGTATAATTTATAACTGGAAACTTCAAAGAAAAAACAGGTTTTAAATCATTAAAGAGTAAATATTTGAGTGGAAAGAAACAGGTTTATTGGTTTACTTTTTGTTAAAGCTGTACTTTAAATATTTTTCAAGTGTTCAGCTCCTGGTATGGAAAATTCCTTTAGTTACACACTAAAGAAGTAAACACAAATTAAGTACAAAAACCTTCATACCCTCAACATTTGATGTAATATGGCAAAAATGTTCATTACCACAATATTAAGAAATATCAACAATACAAGTTTGAATAACTAATTCATAAGGAAGAGTTTGCACTGGACCAAATCCTGGGTTTTCTTTCTTCACTCCAAGTTTCTTTTCTATTTTAAACTAGTGGCAACAGAAATTTCTTTGTTTGAAAGTCAGGAATGTTGGAAGTCTTAAGTGATAGAACAGGTAGCTCGGCTTCTACTTCACTTTTCTCCTCAGAGGGAGAAAAACATTGTGGATAAAGTAATTTTGTTTTTATTTCTGGAAAAATCATTTTTTCCATCAATCTTCATAATTCTCTAAAACAAACTGTTAAAATGTTACAGGCCAGTCGACCACTTCACCCTGATTTGTGGAAATACTATACATTAATTTCAAGAACATGTGGCTAACTCAAGTTTTCTTACTATTCTAAAGATCTAAAAGTTGTTCCTAACTCTTTAACAAAACTCAAGGAGAATTTTAGAAGCTCATGATATATTTCTGCATCTCATATACAATATTGTTGCACAAAATAGTAAAAGTAATCTAGGCTCAAGAATCACACTGCACGCCATCAAATTTATTTAAGGTATTGTACAATTTTAATTATGCAAAAAGCTTTCTGTTGCACGAAGTGCTTAAGAACCTTATCTAAAAAGAAAATGGAAATTAGAAGAATTTACCATTTCATTAAGATGGGGAGAATGACAAACAAATCTTCCTCTCTTCTTTGCTAACATTGAGATGTTTGCTATACCCGAATTAGGTTGGACAAAGTAATCACAACACTTGGAGGGCATAAAGTGAAAGGCAGAATTTGTAATTTAAAATATGTGATTCACATTCTAATCCACCTTCATTAAGATTTAAAAATTCAAGAGATAGGCAAACTCAGATAATCAAAGCAGGGAGCAATAAGAAATACTGAACGGCAAGCAGTTACTTAACCACATAAATCAAATAAAGTCAAGACAACTGAAATAAAGACCAGAAACCATTTTCTCCTCAGCACACAGAGTTCCCCAGAATCACAAACTTGATGAACGGGAGGTACACAGCGGCTGACGCACGCAGCACGCACGCAGGCGCGCGCACACAATAGAGAGAGCAGCATGGAGACCCTCAGAGACAAACTACATGTGCAACGTTCTACTCTCCACATAATGGAAAGGAGCACACGGTGGGAAAATGTCACACTTTCTTCCAGATCAGATAGAGCAAAACTGTACTTAGTATTGCAAACTACTAATTCTCTTGACACAATTAAAGGCGGAACTGAATGAATGGGGTGTGGAGCAGGGTAGATGGGGAAAAGAGCGGGAGGGAAGGAGGAGGGGAGATGGCCTGAGAGGAAGAAAGTTTGAGACATTTTGCAAAGCTTGAATGGATTAACCTTTAAAAGAGCCCTACTATTTCCTTTCTCTCCCTTTCCCTCTCACCCCCCCTCTCTCTCTTAAGGATACACTGACTTCCTGGGACTCAACCCAGACTTGCCCTAAATGCAGCTGAAAGGTCTCTGTTTAGGACACACGAAAAGTCCTGGGTTAGATTTATGTCCTCCACATACGGCCTCTTTTGGAGAAAGAATTGTAAAAATCACTTTTGTGACCATGCATAAAATGAGACCAATTGGTGAAAAAAGAGTGAGAGAAAAAAAGATGAATTCCATGCATCACTAAGTAAATTGAGGCCCCAAACCTCAGGGCTTTGATTTCTACTAGAAACATAAGCTATTTACTACCGTAAACATTTTTTTCTGAACTTGAAAAAAGTTTGCTTTCACATTTTTAGAAGATCATGAGGGACTGGGGCTTTAGTGTTTTTAGCCTCTGACCTATTCATAAATGGGATGTATAAACTATCTAGCAAGGAGAAAAAAAAATGTGAATGCTTTAAAAAGTTAGATTTGGTTAACATTTAACAGCCTAAAATGCGCCGATTTAAAAACAACAATATAAAAAGTTTCTCAACATAGCTTTTCTCTAATAAAATGAAAATGTAATGGAGGGGGAAAAGTTGGACTGGGCAGACCTAGTAAAAAGTTGGGTGCCATGCAGTAGTCCCTTATCCGGGACAAAAAGCTTCCTTTAACCACATGTAACAGTCATTTTGTGGGAAAGGCGGGGAGAGGGACTGGGAAGTCATCACCTCGGCAACTCTGAATAGGACCCTGCATTTCTCACGCCACACTATGGGCTGGGCCAGGTGGGGGAGCAAGATACAACTTTGCCCTAAAGAAGCAGCACCAAAAGGGAGAAAGGAGTCACCTCGCTCTTCTCTTCGCGCTACGCATACAGGAAGAGCCGAATTCAACGCCGCCGCCACCGCCACCCCTTTTCTTGCCCCGCCCCAACTTGTGTGTGTGTGTTTGGGGGGGGGAGGGCACCACCTGCGTTTTACCCCACAAATTCCGAGACACTTCCATCTCTCCCAGGTTAAGTTCTCCCACCCCCAATCCCCAGCTGTACCACACTCAGCAGACACAGGTGTCTCTGGTTCTGGCCTATTTTTACACCCCGCACCCCCGCAAACCCCACCTAGTTGCGCGCCCCAGTCCCTCCCCGCCTTGCCAGCACAGAGCACCACCTAGCCTAGACGCCTGGAAACACCTCAAGCCTTACTCCCGGGTCACCTGGCCAGAGCGCCCAGCCCTGCCCTCAAGGGGAGCCCAGGGGCCGCCTCTCGTCGCCAGTGCCCAGCGCGGAGCGCTCACCGGGCTCCTTGGCAGTCACGTGGGCGGCGGGGGAGGCCTGGGCTTCCTCACCTGCATCCCAGGCACTTGGACGGCCACCGGTGAGTGGGCCATGAAGGCGACTGCTGCTCCGCACTGCTTCTGCGGCCGTGGCGCCTTGGGTTTGGACTGGCTCCTCCTCCGGGGGTAGCTCGGCGGCCCTCCCAAGCTTTTCGATCGGGGCCTGGAAGAACACACAGAAGTGGGGTTACTGGGCTGGTGGCGCGTAGCCCAGGACTGGGAAGTGGGCTGTTCGCGGCGCGGCTCCCTAGGGCTCAGTTTACCTTTCTGGCACCCGCCCGCCGCTGTGGCCGCCGCCTGCGCTGCTGCTCCTCTTCTTGAATGCCGGGCGCTGTGTGTGGCAGTGGCTGGGACCTGGGCTCGAGTGATGCCGCTCCTCTGCGCCTCGCCGCTTTAGGAAGAGGAGGTGGAGGCGCCCCAGCCACCCGCCTGCTCGCCTGGCCGGGGAGGCGGTTGGGGGCGGTTCCGCCGTTGGCCCTGCCTCCGCCCCGCAGCCGGGCGGTGTCGGGGGAGCTAAGGCTCCAGGCAGCGAAGGGCTTTGGCTGGGGTTGCTGGAGCCCGAGAAGGGGGAGACTTCGCCGTCGCGCGGAGAGGAGAACCCGGGGAATAGGAGACTTGGAACACGGTTGGGCCTGGAGAGAGAATGGAAGAGTTTGGGAGACCCTGAGGGTATGAGGGCGTCCCAGACACGGCCACGTTGCAGGCAGGCGTGCGAGGCTGGAGACGTCTTGAGTTGAAACTTGGGGAGTGTTGGAAGTTTTTCTTGGCTCCCGGACCTGGCCGAGGGTGGGGTCGCAGAGAGCCACGGAGTCGGTGGACCCCTGCTTATTCCCGCCGTCTGGTCTCCCCAGCCGGGGAACGTGCCACTGGGCAAAACCGTAGCCACTTTCCTGCTTCCCAGGTTCCCCACCCTCAGACATGCTTCAGGTGACTTCAACCTAAGGCTACCCCTACCTCTTGGGCTATCACTTGGAGGACAGCCAGACTGGAGCTTCTCTCTACCACAAGTTCTACACGTGTAAGGGAGAGGGAAATTGGAAAAAAGATGGTATATCGGCAGAAAAATTAATGAGGATAGTAGAGGCATGGGAAATGAGATTGGATCATTAGCAGTAGGTATTATTGAATGCAGCATACACAGCAGAGGTTTTGGCAACTCCCTGCCTCTGCCCCATTTTGAGTTTCACTCCAGGGGAAGACCATCTCTTTTGAGAGTTCCCCAATACTAACAACAGTATCAATAATAATAGTAGCAATTACAGGAATTTCATTATGAAGACACCTTTGGGAACACACAAGGAGCTAATTACATTTTTAAAAAGTAACATCCAAGTGCCAGTTTAAAATGAAGATGAAGGTCTGTCTCTACCTTGCAGTTTGTTATGGGTGTCTGTGGGAGATTCTAGTAGACACTCAGTAGTTTCTCTTCTTCTTTTTAAATATTTTTCAGAGAATAGCATATGATGATTATCAATATTGTTATTATTAATGCATGGCATTTTCTTTGTGCCACAGACTGCTAAGTGCTTTATATGTGTTACCTTATTGAATCTTTACAAGGGCCTCCTGGGGTCTTACTGCTCCCCCCCCCCATTTTACAGATGAAGAAAAAGGCTCAGCCAAGTTAAATAATATGACTGAAATGTCACACAGTTAAGAAGTGGTAGATCTGGGAATTCAAACCCAGGTCCCTCTGACTGGTGATAAATTTACTACTTCCTCTATGGTTTCTGTTTGTTTTTAATGACGATAAAGGATATAATTGCATTTTCCTTACTCCTAGTTCCCCAAGTCCACGCCCTCACTATTTCTAACCTAATAGTAGGCCCTGATCTAGTCTCTGTTTTCTACCGGCCCAGCTGACACTTAACATTGCCAGCCTGACCAGAAACCTGCAGTGCCACCTAAACTTAATGTCCATAAAAATCTCCTGGGGTTCTTTTTAAAGTGCAGATTTTGATCTTACTTTAAAAAGTCTAGAGTGGGCCCAAGATTCTGCAATGCTGACAAGCTCCCAGATGGTGCAGATACACTGATCCTTAGATCACACTTTGAGGAGCAAGGGTCTGAATCAGTCTTCATTATTTAAGACCCACCTCAAGTTCCACCCCCAGTGGGAGTTCCTACTTGCTCACACCCTCCTTCAAACTCGTATTGCATGTTGGTGCAAGCAATGCTCACACTGTAGTTCTTTCTTCTTATTTCATTTATTTCATTTGTTTTGTCTGCCCAACAAGATTATTAGGTCTTTGGAGGCTAGAGATCAAGCCACTCTTACATGAGAATTATTCAAGTAGAATGGCAGCTCTCCAAGGGCAAGATTTTTATTTGTTTTGCTCATTGTTGTATCCCCAGAGACTAGGTGCATGGCACATAGTGGGTCCTCAATAAATATTTGTTGAATGAATGAATACACTTCCTTTCAGTTCTTCACTGAGGTTACTAGGTACATAATGGGTACACTGTATGTTTTACTGACGCCAGGTTAAACTCCTAGGCACTGTTCTTGCTGAGCCTTTAAATTGTTCGCTTTATTACGTGTTACACCTTTCATTATTTTGTCTCCTAAATTCTTTCCAGTTACTTTAATTTCACAACTACCTATGGGTGAGTTGTATAATTTTAATAAATAAGTAAATTAAGAGCATCAGAGAAGTGACTTTCCCTGACATCATTCTGAGCCAGAGTTATATAATTATGTGGAAGAGTGAAAACTAAGTGTTGAGACCTGGACTACTGAGACATTTCCTAAAAGGCACTGCTTTTGAGATCTTAGTAAACTTTTTGACGTTTATTTAGGTCTACTGCTGTTAAATAAACCATCTGTTGTTATTATTGATAGAGATCACTTGAGTTTCTACATAGGGTTTCTTGTGGTTTTTCTTATACTTTTTCCATTGTGTGTGTGTGTGTGTTTACACATAAAATCTTGTGACAGTGTGAAAATTTGAAAACAATTCAAATTTTGTGAGCACCAGAAACTTTTTCCCAACTTGGACTACATTACTTCTCAAATTCTTAATGTCAATATAATGACAAATTCAACTGTGTTTTGTTATTCCCCCCGCCACACACACACAGAGGACACTTGAATATTTTACTTCAAAATGTCATCCCAGACTCTAATAATGCATTACACTGTATTCCCACAGTTTAATGGAAAAAGTTTTTTGAGGGGAGACACCACATCTTAGGTGTTCTGGTAGCTCCATAGAGTATAACATGGCGCCTGAGATAGGATTTGGTATCTGCTGGATTATGTGACCTGAATGGCTATGAATACTTAATAACCATATAAATAAAGTAATATTATACACATATTAAATAAAGTCAATGAGTTTCAAGTTAGACAATATCCTTGAGCCTGTCAAAACTTAATAATTTAAATTTAGCATCTGGTTTTAATTTCCTGGCATTTGTCACAACCTCAATACAGGTTGAGTATCCCTTACTCAAAGTGCTTGGGATCAGAAGTGTTTTGAATCTGGGATTTTTTTTTTTGATTTGGGAATATTTGCAGATACATAATATCTTGGGGATGGGACCCAAGTCTAAACATGAAATTCATTTATGCTTCATATGTACCTTATATACATAGCCTGAAGGCAATTTTATAAAATGTTTTAAATAATTTTGTGCATGAAACAAAGCTTGTACGCATTGAACCACCAGAAGGCCAAGGTGTCAGGTGTGGAATTTTCCACTTGTGGCATCATGTCAGCACTCAAAAAGTATTAGATTTTGGAGCATTTGAGATTTCAGGTTTTTGGATTAGGGATGCCCAACCTGTATTAAATAGTTAACTTTACCTACTTTTATAAATATTTACTTAATCAGCTGGTTCACAGCTAAAGTGTAGGCCAAACAAACTTTGAGGTAGGCAATAATGAGATAATGCATTAAGGTTGTGGTTCTCAACCAGGGCAGTTTTGCCTCTGGGAGAACATTTTTGGGTGGCACAAATGGGGAAGGGGGGTGCTACTGGCATATCTAGTGGTTGGAGGCCAGGGATGCTACTAACCATCTTGCAATGCACAGGTCAATCCTCACAACGAAAAATTATCCAGGCCAAAATGTCCATGGTGCCAAGGTTTGAGAAACCCTGCTCTATACCCTGTATTAGATGCTACTAACCAAGAAACAGACTTGGGAATCACTGTTCTCTGAGATTTCAGTTCAATGTGGTAGCTGACCCCCTCTCCCCAAAAAAGACCCACAAGATATTGGGCCACACCAAGTGGGTACTAGAAACAAAGCAGTATTCTTATGTTACATTTGTACTAAACCATAGATCATTTGTCCCAAAAGAGTGAATACAACTTAATGAAAAATAATGTTGAAGAGAAAATAACTTTAAGAAAAAATTCATGATTTGCTTTTTAAAAGATTGATCACTGAGCATGTACCAGGCATTACCTTGAAGCCTTCAAATATGTTAACTCATCACAATACATTTGACTTCTTACTCCACTGTACAAAACTTAAAGGTAGAGTTTCACATTTTGAGCCTAATGCCTATGCTGAAATGTATGTGTGTGTATGTATATATATATATAGTATATTGGCAAATTGATATTAAATGTATTTCCTTCAATTATCTGAATGTTTGAAGCTAAAGGAAATTATCTGGGTAATTCTAGAAGCTTACCATCCTGTGATAGGAATATTTTGATTTAGGCTACTGACTCTGTACTGATATTTGGAAGTATAGCATTCAAGGGTCTTATTTTAATAAAAGCATATGTGATACCTTAAATCTCCTTTTTGCTCTCTGTGGGTATCAAATTGGAAACCATGATATAACAGTTCTTGCAGATGTTGTGTCCCTGCTCTCGTTCCAGCACAGCATCCCAAGGAAAAACCTATTGAATCAATTCTTCGTCAAGGAACATTAAACCTGTGTAATTGCTGAATTCTCCTGAACAACCTTGTACCTTTTGGGGCTTGCACAATACTCTATCATAGTATCATTTATAACAGAAATTATAGTATCTAGGACAGCCCAGCTTAATTTTCTCCCTAGCTTTACTTCCTGATGCTACTGAGGGAAACAGAGCAACAGAGGTAGGAGGAAGCAGATGCTGCTTTAAGCCCTTTCCTGCTTATAACACTTCTTTATACACACACTTACTCGCTTTGAAATGTTTGCATTTAGGTACCAAAGAATTGAGCTCATAACTTCGTGCCTTTACCAACTGGTTACAGAGCTGAGAGAGGTCATGTGTGGCCTGGACACTTTCATTCATGTGTAGAGGTGGGAGTCAAAAGATAGACTTTTAAGAGCTCCCTTCCTGGTTCCAGTTTTGCTACCTGCCTAAAGTCCCGCTTACACAATCACGCTGTTGACCTTTAGATGCCTTGGACCCAAGGCAAAGGCCCTCAGAAGTCCGCATGGGCTCACTCACAGTTTCCTCAATGCCGAGAGCAGCACTGCCTGCTCACCCGTCATCCTATAATGATAGTTTTGTCTTGCCGTGTGGGTACACGAAGAGACTGGGGAGTTTCTTGGGAGAGATTTTTTGGGAGCCTGGGCTCCTTGAAGTGAGGTCAGGTAATTTCTTTGAGCTTGCCGGGGGACAATTTTTAGTCACAGGAGAGCCTTTTATGTGTTATGAGGCTAAACGACCAGTGTGGGTGATATTTTTCCCCTCTGAGTTGACTTTTTAAAATGTATTGAATCGACCACTTGTTCTTTGATTTGTAAGCTTCTGAAGAAAACAGTTCTAGTCTAAGGTGGCAGTTAAAAACAGGAAAAAAAAACTGGCAGTTGAGACCAAATAGGAAGTGACTATGCCATCAGCTCACACCGAGGAAAAGGAAGTTGCCAGGACCTCTAAGAAAGGCAGTTGTGTAAAATTACCACCCTTCAACGTGCTAAGCTGAAGTTCTGTCACCCTGTGGTAAAAACCTCCATGGTTTTGTTACTACTATCCTCAAGAGAATATGAACAGAGCAAGGAAGTAAGAGGCACCCCTTGCAGGACTGTTATCAGGGACTACCAGAAGTTTCGGGGGGGCAGAAACTCAACATTGTAAACAGGCAAAGCTCCCATCCTAATTCTTATTTCCCTGGGCCACATCAGAATTTTAAGATTAATTAACGTTCAGTATATTATATGATGAGGCTCTCCACAAGGGTTCGACTGTAGACTGTAACGAGATTTTTGCTGAGAAATAGAAGACAGAATGTCTTTTTATACTTTCACTTTGGCCCCAGATCCAGCCTAGGCCACACCACCTTCCCCCCCTTTCCTTTCCTGTCTCTCTTCTTTCCTTTTTCACATATTTCTTGAGCACATTGCTAAGTGCTGAGAATACAAATAAATGCAAGGAGTTTACTTTCCTGTAGGAGAACACCACAAAGAAACAAGGAGTATTGAAAGTAATAAATGATTATAGTAGCAGTCTGTTAAAATATACTACAGCAACAGGTACCAGAATGCAATTCATTTTACTTGTGTTGATCCTGGTAGGCTTCATAGAGGAGGTGATATTTGAGCCAAGCCTTTCAAAATGAATAGGTGATAGCCAGGCAGAGTTGAGGAGGGATGAAGAGAGGGCATTCCAGACAGAAGGAACAGCATGAACGAAGGCCCAAAATAGGCATGTGTATCCCACATCACCCATGACCAGGTTTAAATACAGATTTTATGATTCATTCATACAGATTCTGAATTTGTTGGTCTGGGATGGAGAAAGGGCACTTGTATTTTATTTTTTAAAAAAATTCCCCAGGTGATTATGATGTGTCCTCTTGGTTAAGAATCAGTAGCTTAGAGAAATGACAAGCTTTCTTTGAGAACTAGCTGGTAGTTTGGTTTAATGGGCAGAGACATAGAGTACATGAAGCATGCCAGCAATGAGGCTGGAAAGACAAGTTAGGGGCAGACTGTGAGCCTTGCACGCCATTCTGAAGAGTTTAGACTTGATCCTATAGACTCCCAGTAGTCCTGAGGGGTTTTAAGGAAGAAAGGAATTTGATCCAGATTTGTCTTTTGAAAAGAAAACTCTGCTTAGCATATAAAGGATAGATCGGATATGGGAGAGACTGGAAGCAGAGGGACCTATCAAGAGACCATTAGGAGGCCTCTGTAAAAGTACAGGAGAGGGACTGAACTAAATGAATGGCTGTGAGAATGAAGAGGAGGGGATAGATTCCAGAAACAATTTGGAGGTGGAATCAACTGCATTCAATTGATTGTAGGTGGACAGCACCAGCAGAAGAGGTTTAAAATGTCACAGACACCTAGCTTAGGGAACTGGGGACATGTTGATGTCTGGAACTGAGCCAGGGAATATAGAAGGAGGACCAAGATTGGGGAAAAGATAAGGAGTTCAGTTTGGGTATACTGTATGACCTCTAAGTGGAGATGTCCAAAGGCAGTTGAAAATAGCAAGGGGTCAGATTGCAAATATAGATTTGAGAACTGCAGAGAGAAATCCTTTGTAACCTCATGGCAAGGTGTCAATAAAGGACATAAAAAATAGAAACCAAGTTGGAACTGTTCACTTCCCATTTAGAAAACTACTTCTTGAATAATTGTCTTATGTTTTGGGCCAGTCGAATGTGTCCTGTGTTTACTGACATCATATCTATCTGCAAAGGGTGTAGCATTTTCTTCTAAGTAATGATTGTTAATCTTATGTCTATAAAATTGTATTACTAAATATTTCTTCCCTGTTCCTGCATACATAGATTGCCCTTTGAATGCCCGATGATGACAGTAAAGAAAGGAACAAAGTAAAGAATAGAAATGATGTGAAGAGATCTGAATACCATGTTGCCAGGTTTTCTGGAATGGTTTTCTTGCATGCAACTGTAAAAGAGATTATTGTGCACCAGAACAGTTTGTATTATATTTCCCCTCCTACACTCAAAAGAAAATGAGGTGGGAGATGACATGCATGCCTGGTTTCACGAAGCCAAGTTAGTGTCTTCTACAATGGAAAGAAAAACAGGAACAATTTATTGCAATCTAAAGCACAGATTACTGGCAAAACCTTGATATTTGCCTGCTGTGAAAGTGCACAGCAACTTTAGTTATTATTTCTCCAATTTTTTGAAATCATTCATACTGTTCTGGTTCTTCCATTCTTTCTGTGCTATTGACCTTTTATGAAACTTCACACATCCCTGTAGTTTACCATATGTGAAGGTAAGCATTCAAATGGCTAAATGCCAACTTGAAATTAACGTAGATAAATCATGCTTTCCATATAAATTGTGAAAATAGTGGTAGACATTTACAATATGAGATCATGAAAGCATATACAAATAGATTATATTTTAAATGTTTTCTACACTGCATTTTATTATGTGTTTGGGTTTTTCTCAGGTGTTATGAGAAACTGAAATATACCAGCTCTTAAATTTCAATGTTACTTTTGCATCTGACAATATACAGATTACTGTTATGCAAATATAGAGAAATGGGTGCTTACTATGTTGAGAAGGATGGATTTAGTTCATGAAATATGTTTTTTTAAAGATATATTTTCTTATTTTTTTCCAGACTCTAAATGCATAAAAAGGTTATTGCTGTATGGAAAGGTCATTTACATGAACAATAGCAGAAGAAACCGTCTGGGTTTTAAAATGCTGGGTTGTTGAATATGCTTCCTAGTAAAATAGTAAGGTATTCAAAGTGAGTGTGCCTACCAAAGTGCTTCAGTATCACTCCTCTACTTTGGTTCTACACATAGCAAATGAGATATAAAATGATTTTTTTTAGTGCAGAAGCCCAAGCCAAACTTGAATTAATATAAACAGAGGCATTAGTTAATTATAATAGCTATCCTTTATATAGTGCTTACTCTGTGTCAGGCATAGTTGCAATTTACATATACTCCCATTTAATTCTTACCACAACTTCGTAAGCTAGGTACTATTATCATAGCATTCCCATTTTACAGATGAGGAAACTGAAGCATAGAAAGATTAAGTAACTTGTCCAAAGTAAGGTTGCCAGATAAAATACAGAATGCTAGTTAAATCTGAATTTTAGATAAATGATGAATAATTCTGCCTGAGATATATTTATACTAAAAATTATTGTTTCTTTGAAATTCAAATTTAACTGTCTTGTATTTTTATTTGATAGATCTGATAACCCTACAAGCCAAAGTCATATAGTTATTAAGAAGCGGAGCCAGAATTTAAATCCAAGGATTCATGCTTTTAACCATTATATTTATACTGATTATAAGGAATGGAGGGTAGAGTGCTTCATTATCTATGTCCAGAGTATTGAAAAAAAATTATGACTAATGGTTAAACCCCATGGGCAGGACCACAGGCCCATAATAACTTTGAATTTATTTTAATTTACTCGAATTATTAATATCATTTGGTCAAAGTATTTTTAGTGAGAATTTTTTGTTCTAAAAGTGATAGGATCTATAATATTTCTGAACTAATTATTCCTTCAGTTCTTTCTAAGGAGAGAGATTAAAGAAAAAGTGTGATTCACTGTAATGATCCACTGTCATGAGTAGAATTAACTGATTAGTATTGTTGTTCAAAACGCCTTTCTCTATCATCACAAAGCAGTTATGTGTTGTTTATAAAGAGTAAGAACTTTCCTTCAATAAGAGCTTTTTAAAAGAAAAATAAATGATATTTTTACTCACATGATTTTCTTCTCTTTTGATATTTTTACTCTAAAACAGGCAATGAGACATCTACTTTTTGAAAGACAATGCAATTAAATTGGGAAAAACATGGCCTTTGGAGCCAGACAGGCCTTATTAGCTGTGTGAACTTGATATCTGAGCCTCATTTTCTTCATCTGCAAAATGGGGATATTAATACTTACTTCAAATGGCAATGGTAAGGATTAAATGATATAATGAACATAAACTGCTCTCATCCGATATTTGGGATAGAATTGACATTTCAAAAATAGTGGTAGTTCCTTTCCCCTGCCCATTTGCCCCTCCCCTGAGCTTCCATTGCTCTCAGCAAAACTCATGAATCTTTGAAAATCTAACCCTTGTTTACAAAAGCATTTTGACTTGCCCAGAAGTTATACAACACTCAGAGGTAGAGTCAATTGGAATCCAGAGTGCCTAAAATGTTTTCCTTCCTTCTGTGATTTTCTGAATTTCTAAAATGTTTAGGTTAGAACACAAGACTACAGTTTGATTTCTGCTTTTAGAGATTAGTTTGGAAGGATTTTTAGGGTGCCTTTTTAAAAAAAAATTGAGAGTATTCTGACAGTTTCAGGTTGAGGTTTATATACTTCAAGTTTCATGGGGAAACTCACCATGGACATCTTTGAGAAACACAGGCACAAAATTAGATGGCAAGGACAGGCAAATTATGGCATTACAACATTTTCCTTTTATTTCTCATGTAAGTGCGTATGTGTGTGCATGTGCATTAAAGCAAGGAGTAGTGATATATAATGAGGGAAAATACAGAAGTGAATTTAATTTGGGCCAAAAGCAAAGTCATCATAAGATTAGAAAGCAAATACGCTACTGAAAAAAATCAATTCTTAGGGGTAGTCTGTAGTGTGCTAGTTAAGAACATGGACTCTGGAGCCAGACTGCTTAGGTTCAAATCCTCATTTTGTCTCACACTAGCTCTATGGTCTTTAGCAAGGTGTTTCGTTTCTCTGTACCTCAGTTTCCTCATCTGTCAAAACAGGACAATAAAAATACCTAATCAAGCTGATTTAAGGGCTTACATGAGTATTATTTTTTTTCTTTAAACTTTTATTGGAACATGAGATACCTAAAGAAAGCTTTGCAAATCACACGAATTTTCACATAGTTAACACACTCAGCTATCTATCACCCAAATCAAGAAACAGAAACTTGCACCCCAGAGGTTATTTTGATGCCCTCATCTGGTCACTACCTCCCCCAGCACAAAGTTATCCACTTCTTTGTATTTAATCATTACAGATTCATATTGCCTACCTTTGAACTTCAAATGAGAACCTATAGAGAGAGCTTAAACAGTGTCTGGCACATAATAAACATGATATGAGCATTGCAATGTGATTTTAACAATAACAAGAAAGTAGGTATGCTTGGGGGGTAGAATTCTTAATAGAAATAATAAAATAAAAAGCAAACTTGTGCTCCATCAGGAACAAAAAAGGAGAAGTTACAACTGGTGCAGTGGAGATTCAAGATATAATTTATGAATACTGCAAAAACCTTTATGCACACAAACTGGAAAATGTGGAGGAAACGGACAAATTTTTAGAAACACACAGCCTCCCTAGGCTCAACCAGGAAGAAATAGAATTCCTGAACAGACCAATATCAAGGACCGAAATTGAAACAGCAATAAAAAACATTCCAAAAAAGAAAAGTCCCGGACCAGATGGTTTCACACCCGAATTTTACCACACCTGCAAAGAAGAACTGGTGCCTACCCTGCAGAAATTATTCCACAACATCGAGAAGGATAGATTCCTCCCAAACACATTTTATGAAGCCAACATAACCCTGATACCAAAACCAGGAAAGGACGCAACAAAAAAGGAAAACTACAGACCAATATCCCTTATGAATATAGATGCAAAAATTCTCAACAAAATTCTAGCTAACTGAATCCAGGTGCTTATTAAGAAAATGATCCATCATGACCAAGTGGGCTTCATTCCAGAGATGCAGGGATGGTTCAACATACGCAAATCTATAAACGTAATTCACCACATAAACAGAAGCAAAACCAAAAACCATATGATTCTCTCAATAGATGCAGAAAAAGCATTTGACAAAATTCAACACCCTTTTATGATAAGAACGCTTAACAAAATAGGCATAGATGGGGCTTACCTAAAAATGATACAAGCCATTTATGACAAACCCACAGCCAACATCATACTGAATGGGGAAAAATTGAAAGCATTCCCACTTAGAACTGGCACC